>JAKUCM010002817.1:0-23075 GCA_023374145.1 Lepidium sativum | reverse complement strand
GGTAGTTTCTGTTTGTTCCTATATATCAAAGAGTAGATGTAGGAGACTTGCATTTGTCTTCTCTGGATATACTCAGCCGGTACAAAAGTTTTTTACAGTGAGAACTGTGGCTTGATTGATTTGTCCGGTTTAAACGCAGGTTACATATCAATCTGGGAATGGATTACTTCCATTCTAGAGAGAGGAGACATGGCAAAAGAGCAGGTGAGATTTTCTTTATTTTGGTTTAAAACAAATCGAAACCTTGTTTAGATGTCTCAAGTGTGAGTTTGTGTGTGTGTTTCAGGATTGTTTGGTCATAATAGTGAGAGTAAGAGCAATCCTTCGAGTCCTCCTCATCCCACAGAGGGTCATCAGACACCGCCCACAACTTTCTTAGGCATGAAAAGATCAGAATCAGAGTATGCTTTTCCCATCTCTGATGAACAAACTACTCACTGGAAACGAAATCAAGCCTCTGAACGCGTCCCTAATTCCCACAATCGGCCTCCTGTCTACAGATATAGCACGGTACTTTCCACTCCTTGTGATCATATGCAGAGTTTCTTTCACTTTCAGTGGTTTTGAATCTTTTTTGGCTTCAAACTTCAGCCCGAGCGTCCTAGAGAGCATAGTAAAGAAAGAATAGAGTCTGATCCGGACATTACCCCGAAGAGCTACGCTTCTCTGAGCCCTTTTCGATCTACCAGAACCCGCACGGTACTCCCTCCTTTCTAGTTTTTTTTTTGTCTTTCTGCTGATTTCAAGTCTGTAACAATGTATTGGTCTGTGATTGCAGCCAGATCGCTGTAGGAGGTCTAGCGATTTTAGCAAAGAAGTGTACGAGAAAAAGAATGAGGCAGAGGCTAATGTGAGCCCATTTCATCCTTCCAGAAGCCGTTCTCCAGCTCCCTATAAAGCGGTACTAATCCTCAAACTTGTCACTACTTTCTTCTCATTAAATCTTTGTTCTATACCCAAAGATAAATATCTTGTATGTGCAGCATGACCGTGGAAGAGACTACAGTAGAGAAAGGTATGCAGCGGAGGGCAATGGAAGATCAAGAAACAGCGCTCCTTCGAGCCCATTTCATCCATTCCGAAGCCGGTCTCCTCCGCCACAGGTAAGGGTTGGTACTCAGCACTCTTAAAAGCCTTTATGAACTATTCCTGATATCATTCTACTAGTTGCAGCCTCAGAGATACAGCAACGGGAAAAATCATCAATTCGAGGGGATGTACGAGGCAGATGCTGATATCACACCACGTAACAGCCCTCCTATGAGTCCTGTGCATCGAACCACGAGCCACTCTCCACCACCGCCATTCTTCTCATCCAGCGACTCTGAAGACGACGACAACAATTCCACCTACCTCTTTCCAGAAATCGCAACTGGACGTCGTTCCAGGGCCGTCTCAGCGAACAGCACGGTGTGGTTTATCTCATTGCAGTGATCTCTCTGTTTACGAGAAATAAAAATGAAATGCTAATAATCCAAAAAATGGTTTCTTTCTGCAGCCGGTTCACTACAGGTACCAGATCCAACCAGTCGAGACTTACGAGCAAGACAGGCAATTCGAGCCGCCGGAGCTGCCGGACGAGTATGAGGGCTTCACGATGCAGGAAATCACCAAAATGCGCGGACTTCAGAGCTACGAGAGCACCAGTAAGGAAGATATGCAGTTGGCAATCTCCGAGACTTACGTCTCCGTCTCAAATTACAAGGTACGAATGAGCGTCTCCGTCACTCTCCAGGAGATCATCGAGAAACACGGAGACATCGCCGCCTCCTCGAAGCTGCAATCCACCTCAACGAGGTCATTTTACCTGGAATCTCTAGCTGCAGCAGTGATGGAGCTGAAATCAACGCCATTAAGAGACCTGACGAAGACGCGCGTGGCGGAGATAGCGGCGGTCGTGAAAGACATGGATTCTGTGAAAATCAACGTGTCGTGGCTCAAAACAGCCGTCACGGAGCTAGCAGAGGCGGTGGAGTACTTCGGGAAGTACGACACAGCGAAGCTAGTGAGAGAGGAATGTAACAGGGAAATGACGGCGGGGAAAGTAGAGATGGAGGAGCTGAGAGAGGAGCTACGGCGGAGAGAGAAGGAAACGAAGGAATGTAGAGAGAGAGTAACGGAGATGGCTGGGAAGCTAGGGGAGCTAGAGATGAAGGATGTGAGAGTGAAGAAGAATCTGGAGCTGTTCGAGAGCAAAATCCATAAATTCGACGGTGAAGAAGCTCTTCTTCTTCATCTTTAAAAAATCGAAATTGGTTAATTTATCAAAATTAAATAAATAAACGTTATTTCAATTATCCAACCGAACCGGATCGATATAGTAAACCGACCTCTACCATGATTATTAGCATAAATGGGGGCCCATACGTGAACATGAGAGCATGTATGTGAAGCCCAATAATAAATTATTATTAATTAATAAGGCCCAGCTTGTGATATATGGGCCTCCTTACTATAATAACATTTTTATAGTGATTCGGTCTCGTATTAGATCAATGTAAAAATTGTCAAATATAGATAAAATATTGTATTTGATTGACAAAAAAAAGAGAGGATAAAATGTTGTATTTATAATTAATATACTAGAGATATTTACTCGTTGTCGAGCTTTTTCTAAGCTTCAAAATATAGATATACTAACTACTTTTTAACGCGTAGTAATCCTTATATGCCTCTGATTGTTTCGTCTCTCGTAATCAAATGAATGAGACTGAAGAGTGCTAAGAACTCAAAAGAAGTAGATATCCCGACATGAAGTAGTGAACAAATGATAGATATTAAAAAAGAAACAGCCAATTTGACGAAGTCTATCTTCTCTGAAACTTAAAAATGATATTTTTATAGCAGTCAAAGTCAGCTATGAGAAGAAGATGAATATTGGAAGCTAGTGGTTTTTTGGATATTATATAAAGCTTCATTGGCTCTTTGCTGATTCAATCATTCATCTTCTTCTTCCCCAATGCAAACTCAAAGGTATCATTCTCTCTTTTATCTATTTATATTTCTTTTAATTAATCCGGGAAAGTCTAGGATCTTCTATCTATCTACTAGAAAGCCTTTATCTTGATTTGTGCCTCTTTGATATTACATCAACATCACAAATTCGATCGGATTAGTTTTGTCTTTGACTCGCAATTATCTGACACTTACAAAAATCCTGTCTTTGTAGAGACATAATTAAGCATGATAATGATTTCTGTAAACTTCAAAACCGTTGACTTACTTCTTTTCTCATTCATACTTTGAGTCAATGGATCTGAACAGTTTTTATTTTTGGTTTTTGCATGTCAGGTTCTGTAAATTTTGAGATCTTATACAGAATTGGTTCTAAGTTTGTGAGATGGAATTGGTGTCTGGAAAAGTCGTTCCAGGTTGTTCTAACGCAGGCAATCCTTTCCATGAGTGTACTGTTATCTGTATTGAGAAATTAAACTCTGGGGATGTCCACAAGAAGGAGAAGAAACTCTTTGGTATGAATGATGCTTTACTTTTTACTTACTTTTTGGTTCAAAAGTTGTCATAAAGAAGAGTCTGTGAAACATGTGTTTGTGTTGTGTCAGGGTTTGGTAAGAGAACTCCGGGAAGAGAGACTTCTCCAGGCAGTCCAGCTCGTGGAAGCAGATCGCCTCTGGCTAGCTTTTTGGGCAAGAAGAAGGTTGAGTCAGGGCATTCAACTCCCACCACTGATCACACCAATGGAAACTTCTTAAGCCGCCTTTCTCCACTACAACAACTGAAGAATGAGCCTGCAAACAGTGTGGATTCTCTCCCTGCCTCTCCTTCTCTAGCTTTATATGCAGGGGGAGACTATTTTGCAAGAAGGGTAATATTTTCTTATATCAAGATACACCTAAACACTCTTTCTCTTTTGTTCCCTTGAAATGTTGAAACTCACTCATATGTTTGTTCATTTCTAACAGATGAATCAATATGGAGGTGAGAATGATGATGATCTGTCACCAAAGCCATTTGGAACTCATCCTAAGACACCTGAACACCCTCTTAGAACGCCTAAGTCTCGGCCCCGCACACCTCAGCGCCACTCTGATACTAGGCCGTGGGATTACCAAGAGGACCCTATTTCAATAGAAAATAGACCAATGACTCCTGAGCGTCCATCCTATCCGTCAGATACTAGGCCGAGGACACCCATACATGAGTCTGCTGCAACAGGAAGAAGGCCACAAACACCAGAACATAGGGGAAGGACTCCTGAGCGTCCATCCTACACCTCTGATACTAGGCCTAGGACACCTATACATGAGTCTACTGCAACCGGAAGGAGGCCTCAAACACCAGAGGCTAGGCCCAGGACACCGGAACACCGATCTGCCACTTCTGATACTAGGCATAAGACACCAATTCATGAGTCTGCTGTAACCAGAAGGAGGCCTCAAACACCAGAAACCAGACCCAGGACACCTGAACACAGATCCACCACCTCTGATACAAGGCCAAGGACACCAACACATGAGTCTGCTGCAACAGGAAGAAGGCCCCAAACACCAGAAACTAGGCCCAGGACTGCAAACCATAGGGGGAGGTCACCTGAGTTCATGAAAAGAGACCCCGGGCCAAGGTCCAAGACTCCAGAGCCTCAACCTACCTTTCTTGAACCATTTTCAAGGACTCCAAAACTGCGTTCTAAAACACCAGAACCCAGCCCTAGGATTCCTCAAGTTCTGCCTATATCCCACAGATCCCTTGATAGCGCTGCTCTTCAAATGCCTCAGACAGTTGAAACTAGGCTTAGGATGCGGGAGAACCAGCGCAGAACCATGGATAAAAGGCCAGGAACACATGATGAAAGTAGGCCAAAGACTTCAGTCTACAGAGGAAGGTCACCTGATCACAGGGAAGTGATCTCACAGACTCAACAAGCACAAGCCTACAATTATCTTGGAAGCAAAGCTGAGTCAGTGTACATTGAAAAGGACGATGAATCAGTCCTACTCTTTCCAGAAACTCTTTTGTCACCTCAAGAAAGGCCACACTCTAGACCCGTTATGGTACTGTTTTCTACCCTTTTGATCTTCACATCTTCATATTACAGCACATGCTATTGACAGTCTTGGCCTTTTACCTCAGCCTAATAGACGCGGACATGAAACACCCTCCAAACACGAAGAATATTTTGATCAACTGGATGATTCCGCAAGCACAGATGACGACAAGTTTTCGTTTGTAGATGAACACGACGATAATGCTATTTGGTTTTTCCCTGAAACCACATCAAAATCTGGAAGCAGCACGGTATGTATATGAATCCTTAACAATTCCATGGCTTTATCATGTTAATTTCAAATCTCACTAGAGAACTGGAATTGTAAATGTTCTTCTCGTCTGTTACAGCCCCTCAGGAGCGAACAAGAGGAACAATATAAAGAAAACAACGAGCCTCCTGAGCTATCAGATGAATCACAGAGCTTCATTCTAACAGAGATAACCCGCATGAGAGGAGTCACTACTAAGAAAGAAACACGAAACGAGATTCAGTCAATTGTTTCTGAATCTTACGTTTCTGTGGGAGACTACAAAGTCCGAGAGAGCATCTCTGCTACGCTAAAGCTCATATTCCAGAAGCACGGTGACATTGCGTCTGCTTCCAAACTACAGTCGCTTAACATGCGATCCTACTACCTAGAAATGCTTGCTTCAGTAGTTTTGGAACTCCAGACCACGCCTATAGAGCACCTCAAGGAGAGCCGCGTTATGGAAATGGTAGCAATTGTTAAAGACGTTGAGTCTGTAAAAATCAAAGCAGACTGGCTCAAGCATGTACTAGACGACATCGTAGAAGCGGTGAAACACTACGATGAACACAAGCTAAGCATGATGGAGAAAGAGATGTGGGAGAGAGATGTGTTGCTTACGAAAGAAGAAATGGAGAAACAGGTTGAAGAACTAAGAGAGAAGGAGAAGAAGCTGAAGGAGCAGAGAGTGAGATTGACGGAGATGGCTGGGAATTTAGGGGATATTGAAATGAGAAGAGAGCGTCTCGACAAGAGCTTCGCGTTTCTGAGCTCCAAGGTCGATAAGTTTCAGGGGAAAACCCTTCTGCAAGGCATCTTGTGACCTAATTAATTTAGTCAAAAATATTCTTTTGTTTATCTTGTTACCCGCAAAATATGCGTTGATTTGTTTTGGAAAAGAGATGATAATCCCCAAAAGTTTAAAGTACTGATAAAATCCCAATTTTATAGGAATTAGGTTAGATACGATTGACATGAATCTTTGAATTTGAAATCTTATAAATACATAAACATATATATTTAGTCAGAACAAACAAAGTATGGAGAAGATGATGAAGAAGATCATTAGCCAGAGCAAACAAAGTAGGAGAAGATGATGAAGTTTGGAGGAGATGCGAAAAAGAGCGGAATAGATGCAACTATAATGTTTTGGTTAGAGCGTTTGGTTGTGATTCTAGTTGTCGTCTTCCCCACATACCTCTTAGATCTTAGCATCCCAATCCTCATCGCCTCTAGTCTTCACTCGTTATACTATTTTGTCGTCGTCTATTGCCCTAATCTGTTTTCAGCTGGACCATCTGTAAGTATATCTCTTCTCCCTTCTTGTGAGTTAATTGTTTGGAGAAATCAAACAAGTACTTAACTTGACATGTTGTTCTGTATGAATTAGGGTATTGGAGGATTTTGGCTGTTTCTGTTGGACCGCTTGACGTTTTACTTCGCCATTGAGTATTATTATACACTATTGGTTAAAGGCTTTGAGCTCACCTTCCTTTGGCGTCTCACCGCTTTCATATCCTTCGTGATCCACTCTGTTTACATCGTCTAGTATTTCCTTAGATCTTATCAAGTTGTACCAACTTCTCCTCCTCAGAGTGATGAGATCACTTCAGGTAAATGATTATACATCTATGAATTAATAAACCTTATAGCTGTTGTTTCTAATTTGACTTTATGGTGAAGGTGGTGATTTGTCCAAGCAAGTGGAGGAGATGAAGGAGCTAGTGGAAGATGGGAAGAAGATGATGACATGTATGGAGAACATGATCCACTCAGATTGTGAGACTCGTAGAAAGGAGCGGGGAGAGTTTCTTGCTGAGATGAGCAAAGATGAGAAGATATTGATGACATACATGCACCACAATTTTGATGAGATGAGGCAAAAGCTCGAACAAGTAGAAGCGGATGTCAAAATTTCGAAACTGGATCTCAACGATGTCAAATCTATGTCCGACCAACACCATGAGATCTACCTTGGCATGCAAGAAACCATCAAAGAAGCCAATGCCACCACAGACGAAAGCAATAGACGGGTGATAAGTGGAGAGAACGTTGAGGGATTTCCCGAGCTGAAGGAACAAGTGCGGCGAATGGAACTAGAGGCAGAGATTGCAGCAGAAGAGCTGACACGTGAGATGGTAAAGTTGGTAAGAGTTGAGACGGTGAAGTCGGCAAGAGCGGAGATCCAGCAATGGGAGGAGGAAAATGCCGACTATATTGCCTCCCTCCCTCTCTCATATCTTCCTCGATAACAATGAGAAGTTTTTGTTTTTATTGATTTGATTACTACTTGAGATTCTCCTTGGATTACCAAGTCTCTGATACAATATAGTTAATTTTTTCTTCTTTTGTTTAGTTTATTAGTAATCTCTTCCTTCAACAATGCTAATATTGAGTTGTGCGTTCTCCACAATAAATGTTTCTTCTTTATTTTGTTACTTTACTTAGATAAACAGATTCTTTCTTTATCAAGGTCCTAAAAGACCTGTATTGTTTGGTTTCTCGACTAATCTGGGAGTCACAAAAATCTATCTCAAGATCGTACAAAGTCTTTAAGTTCTTTATTCGGCTAAAGCCACAAAACTGGCGATAGTTAGATAATCTTTGTCTGTTGTCTGTAAAGGAGTCAGTCTTCATCAGAGCTGCAGAAATCTAGGACCATCATTTTTCCGGTGGATGTTTTGGGAGTTTCCTTCACATGCTCTTTTCTCTTTCTCTTTGGTTCCCCCTTTACTTGCGTTTCTTTTGCCGATGCTTTCCTGAAGAGGAAATTCCAGAATATGTCATTTGAAAGAACACTTTTACATTTGGACTACTTAAGGAGATATAAGTCAATAAGATGGTACCTCTTCTCTACAGGCTTATTTACACCTTCAGATTTCTGGTTTAGATTTTTCGAAGTATTTTGTCCTGTAACTCCAAGATCAGTCACATTGCATCTTATAAGCTTGAATTTGTATTTATTAATTGAGAAAGAAGAAGCATACTAGCCATCTCGTTCAGGAAACGTATTCCTTGTGAGTGGACGTTAGGTGTCACTTTATCCGCACCACTGCATAACCACAATGACTTTAGAATTTGAAATGCGGGTTCCGTTCTGTATGTTTAAAGTAAAGAAAACTGGTAGAGAGTTACTAACCTTAGAGCCTTCCGGAGGGCTTCCACTGATAGTACTCGGACAGGCTGAGTGGCCTTTCCACTTCTATCTGCTGGTGGCTGAACTGTATATATCCCTTGGGATTTTAGATCTCTAAAAGCTGTCCTCAAGTTCCTGAAAGAAAACCTCCAAAATCATGCAATTTCCCACTCGAGGTATGACCAACCTATGAACACAACTCTAGTAACATTAACATACCCTCCTTTGAGTTCAGTTCTTGTTGTCACAAATTTGTCCGATACATTCTGCGCAAAATCAATAGTTGGTGAAAAACATGGTTCATGGCATTGACGCCAGAAAACAAGACCAAGGTATTACCAAAATGTACCAGTTTGTGAATCTTGCAGAATTGTCCTTGGCGTCTGAAACCAAATACAAAGTTGTAATTCAACATTCACAAACAATTCACCATTAGATGCATGGCCAAGCTAACTTACTTGTTTACAACAAATGTACAAGTTGTTCCATCTTTCCGCTTTGCTGAGCAGACTCCATAATCAGCAGAAACTCCTAGTTTTACCATTTGTTTAGCAGAGTTAACACTCAATGAGAACTCACGTCCCTGCGACAAACAAGAAGTTGTAAAAGGAGATTATAATTAGACCAGCAGAGTACTACAAACAAAGCTGAGTATATAAGCTTACCACTTTGTCTTTGCGAACTGAGCAATTGAAGAGACCGAAAACCGTTCCAGCCTTTTCTGACTCATTCTTCTTGTAAGCATCACCAAACAAGAACAAGGAGACACTGTTTTCATTTAAGCTACCAATTTTCCATATGCCATAAGACTGACCTATTGAGCTTGTTCTGGGTTGCCCCTTCTCTGTTAGCACTCCCGTTGTTGCCCAGCAGCCAGAGAGTTTGTCACCCACTAGCAAGTTCCTACACATAAACTCATTTGAGTCAAATTATCTTCTCATTTCCAATAGTAAAGTATGTCCATTTATCCAAATAGTGAACTTACTTTATTGCTGGCAATCGAACAAAACGAATATCTGAAAAGAGATCACTAATCTCTGCAGGACTAAGTAATTGATTCCTGGAAGATAATCAAAAGATTGCTGAATTCAACAATGGATCTCTAGTGTGACAACACAGTTCTCAAAAACAATAACAAAAGGGGGTTTGGTTATACTTAATGCGAAAGCCAGAAAATTTGTCAATATCGCTGGCATTGTGTTTAGTATTTCTGGCGAGTGGTTTAATGTTATAATCAACGCAATCTTTAACAACACTTCTGAACTCAGATAAGTCCGAATGAGTCCTACGTTTTGGGGATTCATCATCAGTAAGATATCCTACAAAAACAAGACGCACCCAGATCAATATTCCAATCGTAAGATACATTACGCAAGTGATTGATGGAAACAGAAGTATAAAATTGGAACTTTGAGCACTGATAGCAAAATACCAAAACCCTAAAATATGGAAAGAGGATTGATGCTGCTCACCTAATGCAGCAGAAGGAGAACCAGGAGGAGTTTCGAGAACTTTATCGTCGTCAAGGGACAGAAGCAGATCAAGATCATCTTGGTCGTTGTTTCCCATTTTCAATTTCTCGTATAATCCAATTGCGAAGCAGACAACAACATCATCATCATCATATGAATCTCTTCTCGGCGGGAGACTAATTTCGTTACCGCCGAAACCCGTTTCGGGTTAAGTAAACCGGTTCGCAAAATTAGAGTAAACCGAAGATTTCGAGAGAGGACTGATTCTGTCGGCAATGTCTACTCTTCTGTGGTCCATTAAGAACCACGAAGGCCCTAATTAAGCAAATAGCGAATCACAGTGCGACATGTGGAATAATAATGGGCTTCCTAACGACTTGTGATGGCCCATTAATAGATGCTGACAGCTCATATATTTATGCCATGTTTTCACTCGTACCCTTCCCTTTCATTAACTTACCAAATCTGCCCCAATATTTAATTTCGTCTGAATCTTTTTAAGGAAACTCATAAGTCAATAACAGAACTAAATATTTAATCACTCGACTTCTTTCTTTAAGTTAATTTTATGTTGTCTTTATAAAAACTATGTTTCGGAAATATATTTGATTCATATAGATTTTTTTTTGTCAATATTAAATTAATAAAATCCAATCCGTAACTTAAAGTTCACTCTTTAAATTTTATATTTAATCTACCAATTATATATAAGAGTGAAATCAAACTCTAAATAGCAAAATCGAACTAATTAGTAGAGATAAGTAGAGATGCGGAATATAAGAGCATGATTATCGCAAGTATTTAGGGGGTTTCTTAACATAATATATAATTAAAAATAAATCAAAAATTAAATATAATACTTAGAAACATTCTTGTTTAAGAAACGTTTTCTGATTTAAGAACCGCTGACATGTCATTTTCTGATTGGATGACGAAAGAAATAGGAAAGAGAAAAAAACTGAGGATTCTGCATTTCATTTTTTTTTATCTCTCTTCCGTTTCTCTCTCGTCTCTCTCAAACTCTCTCGCTCTCGTCTCTCTCAAACCAGATCGAAATCGGCGAAAGAAAATCGATTAGATCGAAATCGGCGTAATTATGAGGTTAGTATTTGTATTAGTTTGGTTGAATCGATTTGATTTTGAAATTAAGAATTAGGGTTTTTCCAGATTTGATAAATTAGGGTTTCGAGATTTAGGGTTCCATGATTTTCGTTTGGTTTTAATATCTGATGTATCATGGTTTAGGGTTTAAAGTGGGTCTAGAGAAGAGGAACAGAAATATTCTGGCAATTGAAGTATTTCCATTGCGATTTTGCTTTTAACTTCATATCGATGTTGTCTGCATCATCAAATGACTTTGAGAATCAATGTTTTGTCTTCTGCATTGCTTTGACTCGGAAATTTTACTTCTTTATGTTTTATTGAAGAAAAAGCTATAAGATTTTGAGTATATCATGGTTTACAGGATATCTCGAACACGACATGGTATCCAAAAGCTTCGGACCATGTGAACACAAAGAAGCCCTGGTTTATGGTTGATGCAACTGATAAAATTCTTGGTAGATTGGCATCAACAATTGCTAACCACATCCGTGGGAAGAATCTTGCCTTCTACACTCCTAGTGTTGATATGGGAGCTTTTGTGATTGTGGTATGAGTTTCTTGAGCTTTTTGTAGCGAATGAGAATTGTGATATGTTTTACTTAATTCCTTGTATAGATAGAGGAGCTTGTGATGTGGCTTTAATGATTTCTACAATCAATAGGAAGATTTAAGACTTTATATAGATGTTTGAGCCATGCTTGTAACTTGGCACTTCTAATGCTTTTCTCGGTTACTTGGTTAAAGGTGAATGCGGAAAAAGTTGTTGTGTCTGGAAAGAAGCGGAACCAAAAGCTATACATGAGGCATTCAGAACGACCTGGTTGTATGACAGTAGAAACATTTGATCAATTGCAGCAGAGAATTCCAGAAAGAATCATTGAACATGCTGGTCGTGGAATGCTTCCAAAGGGACGGGTTAAATAGATGAATCCTAGCTCTCTTTGGACACTGCAAACTGATTTCTTCGTTTTGTGGATAGAACTTGTGAACAACTTGTGGTGATATTAATACACTTTGATTACTAGTTATCGAACTCTCTCTAACTTTAGTCTGACCATTTTGTGGGCTTGGAAGAGCTTTATTCAATCACCTGAAAGTGTACAAAGGCCCAAACCATCCCCACGAGGCACATCAACCACTTGATCTGCCTATCAGAGACAAGAGAATACAGCTCCAAAAATAAAACACCATGGAACATCAACTAAGCTCCAGTGTTCCATTACCTCCAAACGCAGAGAATTTTTTCTCTTTGGGTTTCTGTAATTCCTTCATTTTAAAACCAGAGGAAGCTTTGCCAAATTCTTGTTTACTCTATCAACTCTGTTATGCTATAGAGTTTTATAATGTGAATTGATTCTCATTCGTTTTTTTATCGCTGCCTATCTTCAATATAATAAACATGAATAACTTCTGTTTATTCAATATAATGTTTCTTCTACAGTTGATGCTTTAACTTCTGCAATCGCACGAGAAAGCACAAGTAAGAATCTTGTTCGCTGAAAAATCAACGATTCCACAAGGCTATGTTTTGTCGAACAAACCGAGCTTTGTGGAGACGAAATCAGTTTTGGGGTTTTCCTTTTTTTTTTTTAATTTAAGAAACTCTTCTTAGAAGCTACCAATAATCATTCACACAAACTCAAAACAAATTATCGTATCTTAACTTTACTTTTTTCTACTTTAATTATTATTTAATTACTAGAAATTCAAATTTAGAAACTACCAATAATAATGGTGGTCTAAAAATGTGATTGTGATGAATTAATAAAATAAAAGGAATCCATGAAAGATTAATAATTAAATATTAAAATGTTGATATTTCTTTACATTATTTTAAGTAAAGAGAAAAAAAAACATTTCCGCAGACACACAGATTGCTTGGCTTGTGCGCTTCACGAATCTCTGGACATCTGTTTCCATCTCTCTCCATGGATCTCAGTCAATGCTCCTTCCTCTCGAAGGCTTAGTCAAATTCCTTCACTCTCTACCCGCCGCAATCTCTGATTCGAGGACCGTGTTCTTTCTTCATTCGTGATCTTTTAGGGTTTTATTCTGGATTCTGACAAGTAATTGTTGGATCTGTTCCGGAATCAGGATGGGGTTTTTCAGCACGATACTAGGGTTTTGCGGATTTGGTATTGGGATTTCGTTGGGACTTGTCATTGGTTACATTCTCTTCGTCTACTTACTCCCCAGCGATGTCAAGGTCTCTCTTCTTTTTCCTTTCCCTGCGATATATATATATATATATCTAGGTCCATATGCTTGATCGTCCATAGGATTTTTAGCAAATGGAATCAACTTGTTCCTCTCTACCTGTTGTTTTTCTGACCATTAATTACACTTGTATGTGTGTATAAACACTGTGTTCTGATGATTACGTCATCTTCTAATCTAAGTTTGGGATGGAAGTATGCTTAATTGTCACCCTTTTGCACTTAATAGGACCCTGAGATTCGTTCTATAGCTGACCGAGATCCCAAAGATATGCAACAGATGCTACCAGAAATACCGCCATGGGTGAAAAATCCGGATTTTGATCGTGTATGTGATCTTTTCCCTTCTCTTCACATTGCCAGTTCTTTTGTCTCTGTCTCTGATGTTGTCCCTTCTATCTTCTTATCTATTAGGTCGACTGGATAAACAGATTTCTTGAGTACATGTGGCCTTATCTCGACAAGGTTACATACCTGGACCTTCTTCTGCTGATTCATATTCTTGTCATGTCTTAGATTTTTTCCTTTGTTTACTAAAATTTCAATTTGGTCTCTCCAATTATCAATGTAGGCCATCTGTAAGACGGCAAAGAATATAGCAAAGCCGATCATCGAGGAGCAGATACCAAAGTATAAGATTGACTCAGTTGGAATTGAAACTCTTACACTTGGCTCTCTTACCTCCTACATTTCAAGGTCTGTTTATGCTTTATTCTCATCTCCAGTCTCTACTTGAATATTCTGTTCTCATGTTGAGAGTTGGTGGTGACAAAAACGAAGACCACTTGCTAAAGATGATTATAAATTGATTCCAGGACTCACGAGTTATATTTTTTTCTTCTCAGGGATGAAAGTCTATCTCACAGATGAGAAAGAGTTGATTATGGAACCATGCCTCAAATGGGCCGCAAATCCCAATATCTTGGTTGCCATCAAGGCATTTGGGTTGAAGACAACAGTTCAGGTAATAAATTATCCTGCTAAGTACCCAGCCTAAAAGAAAGAAAGGCCTACTCAGTAGTCACTATCATGATTGTCCCTCATATATCAAGGAAATTTTATCAGGTGATCGATCTACAAGTTTTTGCTGAGCCTCGAATCACTCTTAAGCCATTAGTTCCAAGTTTTCCTTGTTTTGCCAGCATCTATGTGTCTCTCATGGAGAAGGTTTGTAATTTCATCCTATATCTTGTGTAGGTCATCTTTTGTATATGAGTAGTCAACCTCTTTATCAGATCTTGGTAGAGCTTTTGTGTTGTTGACTTTTCGTTGCTACTGTGGAAGCCACACGTTGATTTTGGGCTGAAGCTTGGTGGAGCAGATCTTATGTCAATCCCTGGCCTCTACAGATTTGTTCAGGTTGATATCTTTCCTTGCATCGCTCAGATCTCTGGCTTGTATGACTTAGGAATTTATGTTTGGGGGAGAGGTATGATTGATCATTGTAAGGACTACTCAACTCTATTAAGTCTTGTAATTTCATGAAGAGCATTTGTCATAATCTTGTAAGGCAGAACGGGTAGATGGAACTGTGATATCCTGTGTAATTGGTACAAAATGTGTGTTTGTGTGTGCACGTTTGGAGATATTCGTATGTCTTTTAGCTGTATGCCTCTACTGGATCACATTTTCATTTTTGTCTCCATGGCTGCGTTAAATTGTTTCAGGAGAAAATCAAGGATCAAGTTGCGATCATGTATCTCTGGCCCAAGACCCTTGTAGTTCCAATCCTTGACCCTGCAAAGTACTTCATTCTGCCTTTTTCTTTTGAATAATCAATCGATGCCTTTTACCTTCATTTTTACTTAGCAAATCTCAATTTATAACTGGGTAGAGCGTTCAGAAGGCCTGTTGGAATTGTCCACGCTGAAAGTTGTGAGGGCAACAGGGCTGAGGAAAAAAGATATTATGGGTGGGGCAGATCCATACGTGAAATCAAGCTCTCTGAAGATAAGGTTCCATCTAAGAAGACCACTGTTAAACATAAGAATTTGAATCCTGAATGGAATGAGGAGTTCAAATCTCTGTCAGAGATCCCCAGACTCAAATTCTAGAGTTCAATGTGTATGACCTGGGAACAGGTAAAAAACTAGCCAAAGAGTAATAGGTGACATGGAGTAGGATATATGTTAAAATTATTGTTTCGTTAATGCAGGTTGGGAGCATGATAAGATGGGTATGAATGTATTAGCTCTGAAAGAAATGGTGCCGGAAGAGCATAAAGCATTCACCTTGGAACTGGTTAAGACTCTGGAGAACGGTTCAGACGGACAAGCCTGACAAGTTTAGGGGAAGCTGGAGGTAGAACTCTTGTATAAGCCATTCACGGAGGAAGAAATGCCCAAAGGCTTTGAAGAAACACAATCTGTGGCGAAAGCTCCAGAAGGCACACCGGCTTTCTGGAGGATTGCTTGCGGCTTCTGGAGGATTGCTTGTGGTGAAAGTGCATTCGGCTGAGGATGTTGAAGGGAAGCATCATACCAATCCTTATGTACGCATCTTTTTCAAAGGTGAGGAGAGGAAAAACAAAGCACGTGAAGAAGAACAGAGACCCAAGGTGGGGAGAAGAGTTCTCCTTCGTGCTCGAGGAGCCTCCCATTAACGATAAGCTGCACGTGGAGGGTGCTGAGCACCTCATCCAGAATAGGTCTTTTTGCATCCAAAGGTAACACAAATCAAAACTCGCAGGTAAGTGTTGTTGTGAATTGGTCTAAAACTGAGAAGTGGTTGTTGATGAACAGGAAACACTCGGGTACGTGGATATTCCAGTGGTGGACGTGGTGAACAACAAAAGAATGAATCAGAAGTTTCACCTTATCGATTCTAAGAACGGAAAGATCCTAATCGAGCTCGAGTGGCGAACTGCGTCTTGATCTCTGATTCGATTTGGACACCAAACAAAGAGATAAATTGGTTTGATATGTCGTTAAAAACTGTTTGCTGTTGTTGTACAAAATGGGCATTAAAATCTTAAAAACCAAACATCAGATTTGCAAAGTCCCTTCTTATTTGGGGTTTATGTCTACTCTATTCCGTAATGTGTTTTTCGCTAGTTGGCATAAAAAAATAGTTATGCACACAAAGATCTAATCAAATCTTAATCAAAGATTAACTTTGCTCGCACCATTTTTATGTTTATTATATATATATATAATTTTATATATTTTACATTCTTTGACATATAAACATTTTTGTTAAATCTTTAATAACTTTCACAGTCACTTTTTAGCCATTTGTGTGTTTATTTTTTTTACAATTTATAAATTTATTTGTTTGGCTTTTTAAACATATTTTTTGATAATTTATGGATTATATCTTTCACAAAATAAAAATTTGTTCTATGCTTATTTTTTGATACTTTATACTTCTTTTTTTTCAGTTTTATCTTATAAGTTGATTTGTGGTAAATCTTTTAACTTTAACTTTCACAAAATCAATTTTTGGCTTGTATATTTGTTTTTGGTAAATCTATAGACTAGCCTTCATAAAACTATTTTTCATCCACTTTTTTGTTTATTTTTTGATCATTTATAAATTTAACATTTGATTGCTTATTTATTCATTTTTTAGTAAATCTGTGCATGACAGTATTCACAAAATAATTTTTTCACCAACTTTTGAGTTTATTTTTGATATTTTTATACTAATTTTTGGTAAATCAATAGACAATAGCCTTCACTAAAAGAAATTTCAACCGATCTTGAGTTTATTTTTGATAATTTATAAATATGACATTTTTTTTTGGGTTTTTATACTAGTTTCTGATAAATGTAAATATTAAAGTTAACAAATATAAGTTCAAAAGTGTGTGAAAAATGAATTTGTGAAGCCTATAAACCCATATAAATGAGTATATAATCAAAAATGTAAACTTTAAAATGTAAGAGCAATAAACTAAAAATGTTTTGGAAACTATAGCCCCCATATTTATTAAAACTGAATCAAAACACCAAAAATGTAAAATCTTAAATTTATCAAAAATAAGCTCAATATTGTGTGAAAATAAATTTGTAAGGATTGCATTTTAGGTTTGTGAAGGCTATAACCCACATATTTACTATATAAAAAATACGAGTCAAAACATCAACAATGTAAAATCTCAAATTTATCAAAAATAAGTTCAACATAGTGCGAAAAATGAATTTGTGAAGAGTATAGTCCACATAAACGATTATATAGGAAATATTCTGAAATCTAAACCTTTTTTAAAAAATTAAGCTTAAAATGAGTGAAAATTAGGTTTGTGAAAACTATAACTCACATATTTACTAAAAATGAATAAATATGTCAAAAATATAAAATCCTAAATTTATCGAAAATAAGTCCAAAACTGTTTTTGAAGGTTATATAGTCCACATAAATGAGTATTTCATTAGAAAAAAATCTAAAATCTAAACTTGATAAAAAATAAGCTAAAAATGTGATTATAAATGCTATAACTACATATTTCATCATCCATTCTATAATTTTTTTTGTCAAGCAATCAATTCTATACTTTTTTGGTATCTTGTTTGTATGGTTTACACTTTTTGGCTTATAAACTTTTATTTTTTAGATATAACCAACTCTAATATCTATTTGCCTCCCATTGAATAATATAGGGTAACCTAAATTTAGTCAACTATACTATATGTTATGAATTATAACTAACAAATTGTATAAATAAATCTAGTAATAATACTCAGTTTTTAGGCTTCACGTTTCACGATCGATAAGTCAACTTATTTGTTAATTTTTAAACTATTTCAACTTGAATAAAATAATATATAAACACATGATCAATTTGAAGAAATTGTAAGTTGTATACTCATTCATTCTCTCTTCAACCTTACCATAGCAGAAGACAAACCAGAAATCGTCAAGATCAACAAACCAAAGACTTTCTTATGGAGGAAACAAACACAAAGACGTGAGAACAAAAAAAATCAATCAAATTTCTATATTTCAGTATTGGTTTTGTCCAAACATTCATTAGCTTTTTTATTGTGAATATGTTTAAATACACTAGAAGTATGTCATTATGCCTTTTTCATTTGATTAATCAGTCTACGCCATTTTTGCTTAGCAAATCTCAAATTTATAAACTGTAGAGCGTTCAGAAGGCATGTTGGAATTGTCCACGTGAAAGCTGTGAGGGCAACAGGGCTGAGGAAAACAGGTCTGATGGGTGGGGCCGATCCATACGTGCAAATCGAGCTCTCTGAAGATAAGGTTCCACCTAAGAAGACCACTGTTAAACATAAGAACTTGAATCCTGAATGGAAATGAGGAGTTCAAATTCTCTGTCAGAGATCCCCAGACTCAAACTCTCGAGTTCAATGTCTATGATTGGGAACAGGTAAGAAACTATATCCAAAGAGTATATGTTATACTTATCTATATTAAAAAAGTTGTTTTTGTCAATGCAGGTTGGGAAGCATGATAAGATGGGTATGAATGTATTAGCTCTGAAAGAAATGGTGCCGGAAGAGCATAAAGCATTCACCTTGGAACTGGTTAAGACTCTGGAGAACGGTTCAGACGGACAGCCCGACAAGTTTAGGGGGAAGCTGGAGGTAGAACTCTTGTATAAGCCATTCACGGAGGAAGAAATGCAATCTGTGGCGAAAGCTCCAGAAGGCACACCCGCTTCTGGAGGATTGCTTGTGGTGATAGTGCATTCGGCTGAGGATGTTGAAGGGAAGCATCATACCAATCCTTACGTACGCATCTTTTTCAAAGGTGAGGAGAGAAAAACAAAGTACGTGAAGAAGAACAGAGACCCTAGCTGGGGAGAAGAGTTCTCCTTCATGCTCGAGGAGCCTCCCATTAACGATAAGCTGCACGTGGAAGTGATGAGCACCTCATCCAGAATAGGTCTTTTGCATCCAAAGGTAACACAAATCAAAACTCGCAGTTAAGTGTTGTTGTGAATTGGTCTAAAACTGAGAAGTCGTTGTTGATGAACAGGAAACACTCGGGTACGTGGATATTCCAGTGGTGGACGTGGTGAACAACAAAAGGATGAATCAGAAGTTTCACCTTATCGATTCTAAGAACGGAAAGATCCTAATCGAGCTCGAGTGGCGAACTGCGTCTTGATCTCTGATTCGATTTGGACACCAAACAAAGAGATAAATTGGTTTGATATGTTGTTAAAACGGTTTGCTGTTGTTGTACAAAATGGGCTTTAAACTCTTAAAAACCAAACATCAGATTTGCAAAGTTCCCTTTTTATTTGGGTTTATGGGTCTCTCTCTACTTTTATGTGCAATTCCATAGTGTGTTTTCACTATATTTTCCATTGGCGGAGAAAATAGCCGTGCATACAAATATCTAATCAAACCTTAACCTTTTTCTTTTATTTTTGTTAACAATTGGATTGATAAAACTCGATTAATACTCTAAAATTAACACTCTAAAATAACTTTTGAATCTACTAATATAGTAGGGAAGAATCGAACCCTCGTGTCTGATAAATTTGAACTAATGTTTGATAATTTTTTGAATTTTTATTTTTGACATATGTACTCATTTTTGTGAGCTATAGCCTTGGGAAATCATTTTTCACCTATATTTCAACTAAAGTTTGGTAAATTTTATACTTTTGACACTTAAACTCATTTTTGTGTGCTATACCCTTTAGAAAATTCATTTTTCACCTATATTTGAACTAATGTTTGATTATATATTTTTGACATATAAACTCATTTTTGTGAGTTATAGCCTTTGAAAAATTTATTTTTCACATATATTTGAATTAAGTTTGACAAATTTTTGATTTTATATTTTTGACATATATACTCATTTATGTGAGTTATAGCCTTTGGAAAAATCATTATTCACCTATATTTGAACTAAAGTTTGGTAAATTTTAGATTTTATATTTTGACATTTATACTCATTTTTGTGATCTATAGCCTTTGGAAATTCATTTTTCTCTGACAGTTCTTTGCTGTTATACTTTCGACTTCTTCTTCTCAGCGTCTGTCCATTTATCACTATCCTTTTCTTGCCCTGCCGCTTCTACTCTAATTTGATTGAGAGCTTTTAATCAAATTAGATTGTAAAGTAGTAGTCCTGTGTAAAAAAAAGCTGGTGGGGCGGGGTCCAAGCAAGCGTAATAAGGGGAGGGGGACTAGGGTGGAAGGGTCGTCAAAGGAGATGTTCAGCAATTTCCTCCAACTCCAGGAACAATCATTGGGAACGGGGATGCCCCACAACAAATAGATGGGAGCAGGAAATCTTTCTCATTCAGCGTAGTGCAGCTTATATAACTAAAATTTGGTAAATTTTAGATTATATATTTTTGACATATATACTCTTTTTTGTTAGTAATAGCCTTTGGAAAAATCATTTTTCACCTATATTTGAACTAATGTTTGGTAAATTTTAGATTTTATATTTCTGACATTTATACTCATTTTTGTGAGCTATAACTTTTGGAAAATACATTTTTACTTATATTTGAACTAATGCTTGGTAAATATTGGATTTTATATTTTTGACGTATATACTCATTTTTATGAGCTATAGCCTTTGGAAAATTCATTTTTTACTTATATTTGAACTAATGCTTGGTAAATATGAGATTTTATATTTTGGACTTGTTTATTCATTTTTGTGAGCTATAGCCTTTGGAAAATTCATTTTTCACCTATGTTTGAACTAAAGTTCGGTAAATTTTAGATTTTATATTTCTGACATTTATATTCATTTTTGTGGCTATATTCTTTTGGAAATATAGGTGAAAATGAATTTACCAAACATTAGTTCAAATATAGGTGAAAATGAATTTTCCAAAAATGAATATATAGGTAAATCTCATATTTACCAAACATTAGTTCAAATATAGGTGAAAATGAATTTTCCAAAGGCTATAACTCACAAAAATGAATAAATAAGTCAAAAATATAAAATCTTA
Organism: Lepidium sativum; assembly: GCA_023374145.1. Lineage (NCBI taxonomy): Eukaryota > Viridiplantae > Streptophyta > Magnoliopsida > Brassicales > Brassicaceae > Lepidium > Lepidium sativum. Next base: position 1,992 of record JAKUCM010002817.1, on the reverse strand, counting down.
TATTTACCAAGATTTAGTTCAAATATAGATGAAAATTAAATTTTCCAAATGCTATAGCTCACAAAAATGAGTAGATATGTAAAAAATATATAATCTTAAATTTACCAAACTTTAGCTCAAATTTATGTGAAAAATGAATTTTTCAAAGGCTATAATTCACAAAAATGAGTATATATGTCAAAAATATAAAATCTCATATTTACCAAGCATTAGTTCAAATATAGGTGAAAATGAATTTTCCAAAGGGTGTAACTCACAAAAATTTGTTTATATATCAAAAATATAAAATCTCATATTTACCAAGCATTAGTTCAAATATAGGTGAGCTATAGCCTTTGGAAAATTTAAGATTTTATATTTTTGACTTATATATTCATTTTTGTGAGCTATATCATTTGGAAAATTCATTTTTCACTTATATTTGAGCTAAATTTTGGTAAATTTAAGATTTTATACTTTTGACATATCTACTAGTTTTTGTGAGCTATAGCATTTGGAAAATTCAATTTTCATCTATATTTGAACTAATTCTTGGTAAATTTTATATTTTATATTTTTGAATTATATTCATTTTTGTGAGTTATAGCCTTTGGAAAATTCATTTTCACATATATTTGAACCAATGCTCGGTAAATATGAGATTTTATATTTTTCACATATATATTCATTTTTGTGAGGTATAGCCTTTGGAAAATTCATTTTTCACTTATAATTGAGCTAAAGTTTTGTAAATTTTAGATTTTATATTTTTTATATATATACTCATTTTTGTGAGCTATAGCCTTTGAACTAATGCTTGGTATATATGAGATTTTATATTTTTGACATATATATTAATTTTTGTGAGTTATAGTCTTTGGAAAATTCTTTTTCGCATATATTTGAGCTAAACTTTTGTAAATTTTAGATTTTATATTTTTGACATATCTACTCATTTTTGTGAGCTATAACCTTTGGAAAATTCATTTTTACTTATAATTGAACTAATGCTTGATAAATATGAGATTTTATATTTTGGACTTGTATAATCATTTTTGTGAGCTAGCCTTTAGAAAATTCTTTTTTCACCTATATTTGAATTAATGTTTGATAAATTTTACATTTTATATTTTTGACAAATATACTCATTTTTGTGAGCAAAAACTTTTGGAAAATTCATTTTTACCTATATTTGAGCTAAAGTTTTGGTAAATTTAAGATTTTTATATTTTTGACATATCTACTCATTTTTGTGAGCTATATATAGCCTTTGGAAAATTCATTTTTTCATCTATATTTGAACTAATGCTTGGTAAATATGAGATTTTATATTTTTGACATATATACTAATTTTTATGAGGTATAGCCTTTGGAAAATTCATTTTTCGCCTATATTTGAGTTAAAGTTCTGTAAATTTTATATTTATATTTTTGACATATTTACTCATTTTTGTGAGCTATAACCTTTGAAAAATTCATTTTTTACTTATATTTGAACTAATGGTTGGTAAATATGAGATTTTATATTTTGAACTTGTATAATCATTTTTGTGAGCCATAGGCTTTGGAAAATTCATTTTTTAATTATATTTTAACTAATACTCGGTAAATATGAGATTTTATATTTTTCACATATATACTTATTATTGTGAGGTATAGCCTTTGGAAAATTTATTTTCACCTATATTTGAGCTAAAGTTTTGTAAATTTTAGATTTTATATTTTTTACATATATACTCATTTTTGTGAGCTATAGCCTTTGGAAAATTCATTTTTAATCTATATTTGAACTAATGCTTGGTATATATGAGATTTTATATTTTTGACATATATATTAATTTTTGTGAGTTATAGCCTTTGGAAAATTCTTTTTTCGCATATATTTGAGCTAAACTTCTGTAAATTTTAGATTTTATATTTTTGACATATATACTCATTTTTGTGAGCTATAACCTTTGGAAAATTCATTTTTACTTATATTTGAACTGATGCTTGATAAATATGAGATTTTAT
>JAKUCM010002816.1:0-42982 GCA_023374145.1 Lepidium sativum | reverse complement strand
GCTCAACAAACAAGCAAGTCTAATATCTCCCTCAGATATGGCAAGTTCCACAGCTGAATCAAGCTCTCGTCCAGTTAGAAGGAGGAATAAGTGTTCAAGGTAGCCAGAACCATTTAGATTACTCACATCTTCTTGTACACGGTGACTGACACTTTCTTGTAGCCAACAACTGAATTCTGCTCTTCGGATAAGCGGAAGAGCTTCTGTATCAACTTCTAAAGAATCTTCCTTCACATCTTGCATCATGTCTTCCTCAATATCAGAAACTGCATTATTCAAAAGTCCAGTACTCTCTCTCTCAGAAAAGAGAACTTTTATGAGTTCCCAAACCATGACTTGGTGCATCAAAAACAGCTTGGCAGATCTGGACAACCCAGCAATCTCCAGCTGTTTCTCTATTATACCAATATAACTTCGGCAGATATCTGAAAGAACTACACGATCAGTGACAACTTTCTGAAGTTTAAGACTAAATGAGCCAAATCTAGCTTCTTCTTCTTCATGATCCAATTCCTTGTGAAGACTTAATGGAGCCTCAAATGCAGAATCAATAAGTTCTTTTTGAACTTTTCCCTTCCCCATCACAAACAACTTTGTCAATTGCTATCTTTTCTACATTGATCACAGAAGACAATACCATCCGGGAAGTGGAGTTACATGTTGGCTTACCAGTGTGAAAAAGGACACCATTTGGACCCCAGCCTGCTCGGAATGACCTTCCCATAAATAGTGCTGCATCAACAACATTGCGGGAATAGTTATCAGTTAATGGAGTGACATGGCTGATATCCAGCTCGAAGCCTCTCACTTTCAACTTTCTCACTGCTAGATTCTTATTTTGTTGGACCATCAGGATATTTCCTGGGGAACTTTTATCACTACCAGGGTTATACTCCAGCAAAGCAAGAGGAGTTTTCCGCATGAGCGGTGGAGTATCTTGATGACTATTTCTTTGAGAAATTTTATGTGAAGGTCTTACATTTCGTTTAGTTAAGGATGTCACATTATGGGAAACTTTCTCTCTAAAATCTTCATTGTCGTCTAGATCTTCATTAGAGAACATCAGCATCCTCATTTCTTTCATCTTCCCGGCATCAAGTCCTAGATGAGCTGGGAGAGAGTGAGAGAGCTCTGGCTCAGATGTTTCCATTTGATGTACTTCATCAATGTCAGCTATCTTGTCATCAACCGGTCCTACGGGATCTCCCAAACCTGGGGAATCATCCATAGCAATATCTTCTGCTTCATCATCACTCAACCCAAATCTGCTGAAATGAGAAACCATAAACTTCCATAAACCATTATCAGGATTAAATGAGATGAAAGAAGCCCCTTGTCTTTCAGTGCTCTGCTTTAATTTATAAGCAATATGGTCAACTTGCTCTTTCCCCCAAGCTATATTTGGTATGTTTATGGTCAGAGTCACCTCGGCAGCCTTGTTAAGTCCTTCACCAACCACTGGTTTGGAGCTCTCATCATCATAAACAATTACCTCGTGCGTTTGAATCTTAACTATGTGATCCAGGTCTAACCTTCTAACATCTGTGTTTCCAAGAAACTTGATATAACCGTAACCAATTCTGCCAATTGTGAAATCAGGAACGCGACTGCAATAATTAGGGTCTTCTATTTCTCGCTCAACCATCTCGTTCAGGCATGGCTTCAAAAAGTAGTCAGGTGATTTCAACACAGGCAATGAATCAATGATCTGTTTGGAATGTTCACTGAAGGCAGATCCATCTAAAGACATCCTTCTTTTCTTTCGCGAGTCCAAATTTCTAGCAACCGTTGAAATCTCTGTCAACACAAAAAAGAAGTATGAATGAAAAGTTTTTACCATCCGGTGACTAAAGTTCATGCACATGACACACGAGAATCAATTTGAAACGTAACTTTGAAGGGCAGTGAATCAACTAACAGAACAAACGAGAACCAATTAATATGTTCGTGAAGTGGGTAAAAAAAGTGTTCGAAAATGAGAAAACTGTGAAGATTTCCAGTAACCATGAATACACACACAGACTTAAAAATCAGAAATACAAATCACTGAGACCAACGAAGCTTCTACTTAAGATACCAAAAAGTCAATAAACTACATTGTAGTGGTAGCACCAGTGCTACTTTTCTACCAATGCTAACCTAGAATTCCTTAATAGTTCATTCCTACAAACATCAATAGCCCACACAGAGCTCGACTAAAGATAATTAGGATTGAAGCGAAGAAGATTTGAAAGACTTACCTGGAGCCCGTAGTACAGAAAGAGACGTCATGATTGACGGAAAATCAAATAATGCCCAGGCAAAACGATAAGTCTAGGGTTTCCTTTCTTTTAAGCACTGACTCTACCGCGACGATTCCGATTTCTGTAACGAATCCATTTACTGAGGTGAAGCTAACTAACGGCGGCGAAGACGATCGGAACTAAATATAAATCTGAAAACCTTTCTGATTTTCCTTAAATCTGTCTTCTACACACTCAAGTGGTCGGAGTCAGCCGCCGCAGGAAAAGAGAGGGAAATATCTCAAAACGCTCCGGGTTATGATCCGTTTTAAGGACCCGACCCGAAATTCTCTCCTGTCTTCTCCACTGAAATTAAATAATGGGCCCAACAATTAGGCCCAACAGAAGCGTCCGAGTAAACGCTCACTCAAAAATATTGGACCTCTGTATTCAAATGAATAGTGTGATAAATTGGCTTTGTATCATTTTCCCTTCTGACTAATTTTGTTTTCCCTCAACTTCTTCTCACCGGAGAAGACTATATCTCTGACTGTCGGAGTCCGACATCGACGGACCTTCTGCTATAGGTTCGTTTCTCTTATTATCATTCAATTTCTATTCTGATTATGCTTGTAGAGAAGCATCTACTTATGTGGTTTTGTCTCCTGAATTTGAACTCTTTTTACAGTCAATCAGACCTCGGCCTCTTACTAATGGCTACCTTTGATGCAGTCGCCAACGCCAACACTCACCCTAAAAAATCATACGAGGTAGTTATTTTCTGTTGCTCTGGGTTTCTATGGTGTTTAATTATGTTTGTTTGATTTTGCTTCTCGAGGTTTTGTATTTAGGGTGTGGGTTTTATCCATGTGATCACTTATATATTAAACCTACGACTCTAAGACTTGAGTGAGAAGCAATCAAGTCTTGTCTCTTCTTCTTGTGATCGTTGGAGTTGGAGACTCAAGGAGAGAGTCAAGGTCACATGTCTCCCTTGAGACATGTGAAGAAAGAGCCGTTGGCCCCTAGGGAGAAGGAAGGAGCCGTTGGAGCTTCAAGAAGAAAGGAGACCCCATTGCTTTCATAAAAGGTTAATTATCATTTATAGACATGTCTAACTTTATGTCTTACACAAATATGTAGTATGTCTAACTTACCTTACATAGAAGCATTAGGTTCTCTCAACATCTCTCTCAGAATTCTCTTCCTCCATCTCTCAATCTTTTTTACCAAAACTCTTGAATCTTTCTCTAATCTCTGCAATCTTATTACTCAAAATCTCACATTATAGTATCTTCATTTTTTGCGTCGGGATGTTTACTTTGGATTTTGAATATCCGTAGATTTAATCTTCACTGAATCGTGCTGTTAGTGTGCTAGGGTTTTACGGTTTAGATTGAGGGAGGGGATTTTCTGATTCACTGTTTTCTTTCTGGCTTAGTTCACTTTTTTTGAGATTCGTGTACAAAGTAATCTTATGACTAACCGAGGAAGCCAAATTGAAGTCTTAGAGTACAAAGTAATCTTATGATTGGCCGAGGAAGCCAAATTGAAGTCTTAGATATGCTAACCTTGGCTTGTTTTGTAGATTTAACCGGTTAAATTTTGATTAGATACTTATGTTTTAGTATCAGCTCTACATGTGATAGCTGCATTCTGTCTTGACCCAAGTAACGCTTCTCCAGTCGTCAATCTGATGCAGACTCAGGGACCTTTGTATTTTTTTTGTTTTCCCTTCAAATGAAAATATTAACTAACCAATATCAGTGTTTACAACATGTGACATGAAGAGTACAAACACCAATCATATGAACAAGAAGTTATATATTTAGCTAGGAAATCAGCACTACTATTGTGTGTGCATGGTTTAAAGGAGAACTTGATGTTATCTAAAATTGCTTTCCATTGGTTGATTGTCTCCAGGTAATGGCGCAAGCCTAGATTGGAGCCATGTCCATTGATCAACTGATTAATAGTCAGATTGTCACCCTCAAATTAACTCTTGTACAACCTAAATCCCATGTGGCTTGTAATGCCCAAATAAGAGCAAAGCACTTTGCCTCTTCCATAGAATGACGACCTGTATGTTTCTCCGAGCCACAACGAACAAATTTCCCATCAGTATCATGCACTATCCATGCACTATGAGTCTATCACGCACTATTCATGCAGATACATGTCACGCACTAACCCTAACAAATCCGACGAGGTATAACTTTTTCTGTTTCGCTGGGCTTCTATGGCTTGATTTGTAGCTTTAACCGTTTAAATTTTGTTCTGTCCAAGATTTTCTAATTCTCATCTTTCTTCTATCTCTTGTATAAATTTCACAGTGGTTTGTATTTTCCTTGCAGGTTACTCCATCACTCGCAAATTCTATTTCGAGCTTAAGTTTTAGTACAAGAGCCGATATACTTGTGGCCTGATGTTCCTCATATTTTGTCGGTTTCGAGCTCATTATTACGGTTATATTTGGGAAATTTATCTATGTTTTATTGAGATTTCAAGTCAAAAACGTTCAGAGTTGGAATCATGTATGAAGGTGGACTTTGGAGAGGTTTGAAGCATTTTCTGGCATACTCCACGAAAGGAAGGACCGATCGATCTACCAAGGATCGATTGATCAATGATCTCAAAAGATTACGCGCACAATCTGAAGAAAGACTTGGTTTCTGAGAATATCGACTCATCATCCAAAAGATAGATCGATTACCCAAGGATCGATCGATCAAAGCCTTTCGCAGAAACCTAATTTTGCGATTTTCAGCTCTTGTTTTGGGCCCAATAAATACTCTTTTCCTATTTTTATTTGAGAGCCGTCGAAGAGTTGCGAGAGAATGAATTTTACAGAACTTTAAGAGTTTGTAAGCTAGGAAGAAGATATTTTCATACTTGAGAAGAATTTATGAATCCTCTTTCTCTTTGTTAATGCAATTTCAGTTTCAATTCATCATGATTTGCTTTATTCATTGTTCTATGTCTGAGTAGATCTTAGATCGGATCTAGGGATTCTAGGGTTTTAGAATTCACTGTTGGGGAACAAATAGGATTGATGAATAGATGATTCTCCTTGTAATACTTGAGCTTAATGCATAGATTAGCCTGATCACCTAGTCGGTGATTTTAGGTTGTTAACTTTCCAGAAGATTGTTAAGAACTATAACTAGATTAGAGAAGCAATTTCTTCACTACCAACGAGAGTTGATGCTAGGTTGGGTTGTGGGTAATTGAACCTAAACAATAAAGCCTATTTGTAATCTGAAACCAACGAGAGAGTTAGAACCTTTAGGTTATTTATAGAGGGGTAGATTCAAAACGAGTTTATTTATGTCCAAGCCGAGAATAGGATCAGAGTAGTTCCTGAATAGTTTTCCTGATAAGATTTCTAACTCTTGAATGAATACCCGACATCCGATTGCTTTAGTTATTTGATTTCATTCATGTTTAAGTTGTTAGTATTTACTTCTCTAATTTTGATTGATATATTTTGCGATTCGATAGAAGTCGAAAGTGTAATCTGGTTCCCTGAGAAATTCGACCCCTAAGTACTATTACGTTTGATGTGCACTTGCAGTTGTGTTGCTCTACTGAAATCTGGTTGGGAATATATATTGTGACATGTGAGTTTATTTTTCTATTCCAGGTGAGGTGTTGGAAAATATCACGTAATGGAGCTTCTATATCCAGTGCTCCAAAAGCATCAATATCCCATAACCAGCTGGTAATATGTTATTGCTTTCTATCTATTTTTCTCTTGCTTTCTTGTGTTTGATTAGAATCTAATGCCTGCATCTTTTCTTTTCATGTAATGAAGATTTTATGTTATCCTTGGAAAAGAGGATGGAACCACAATCTTTACCGGTGGATGTGATAAACAAGCAAAAATATGGCCCTTGTTGTCACGTGGTCAACCTGTAACTGTTACTATGCACGATGCTCCTATTGTAGCTCTGGCCTGGATCCCAGGAATGAATCTCCTAGCAACTTGGAGTTGGGATAAAACATTAAAGTAAGAATGATTCATTATATTCTATGACAGAACTAGGCTAATGAAGTATATTGAATGATTAATTTGTTTAGTGCATAAGTTATACTTGTTGATGTTAAATAGTTTTCCTTCCAGATATTGGGACACCAGACAGCCAAATCCTGTGCATACCCAACAACTTCAAGATAAATGCTATGCATTGCCTGTGAAGTATCCTCTGATGATTGTTGGAACTGCCGACAGAAGTCTGATAGTCTTCAACTTGCAAAATCCTCAGGTAAGATTTTGTAATTGCTTTTTTTTTTCATTATAATTGCACGCAAGAGTTATGAGTTCTAAGAATGTTGAGAGTATAACATGGTTTCGGGATATTATGATCAATTAAGAGGCTTACAACCCTTATATTGACAATTTATCGTGTGTAAACTGTAGACTGGGTTCAAGAGAATCCAATCAATTCTGAAGTACCAGACGAGGTGTGTTGCTGCCTTCCCTGATCAGCAAGGATTTTTGGTATGCCTTTTTGTATCTTTCGTATTGTGCCTTTGTTAATTCAGTGTAACAAGAATTTAGCTTGTTTGGTAGATATTAACATTTAAGTTAAACGTTGCAATGTTCTTCTTTGCAACTCGAGAAAGTTATGTAGGATATTCTAGTAATGAATAAAAGTAACTTGATATTGGAGGTTGTTTTTTCAGTCTTATACCTTCATATCCTATCAAGATCACATCAGTATGAAAGATAACCAGATCCAATTCTCTTTATAGGTTGGTTCAATTGAGGGACGGTTTGGTGTCCATCATGTAGATGATTCTCAACAGAGCAAAATCTTCACATTCCAATGCCACAGAGATGGCAGTAAGATATACTCTATCAACTCTCTGAATTTCCACCCGGTAAGCTCTATAGTATAGTTATACTCTTATGCTGTCATAAGCCATCAACAACATGAAACTAATAGATTATGCAATGGTGAGGGATGAATTGATTGTTTTGGACGTTTATTTAAGGTACATGGCACTATTGCCACTGCAGATTCTGATGGTTCTTTCCATTTCTGGGATAACGATAATAAAACCAAACTCAAGATATTTTCATCTTGCAACTTTTTTTACATTTGATTCTTTTATGTAAACTATGTAACATCTAATAGTATCATATATCGTTTTCCATGAATGGCAGACTATGTCAAGGTGCAATTAGCCAATTCCGTGCAGTTAATTCAACCATGATGGGTCTATATATGCATATGTGGTATGTATTTGGTTTCTTTTGTATGTACGGTTATGCTCATGTTGACTCTAAAATGAGCATCGTATTGTAAAACATGTTTAGAGGATATACTTATAGATAAATATATAAAAACTTGTATTCTAGGCATGCTATGACATGAGCAAAGGTGCAACAAATTATAACTCGGCAACTGAGAAAAGAACCATTTTCTTACTCATGCCACAAGTTTGTTGGTGACTCTATAATATACAAAAGATATGAAAGTTATGGTGTATGAATCAATGAGTGTTATGGATGAATTTGCAGGAAATCGAGGTTAAGGCGAAGCCAAGAGTTGGAGCAACGGGCAAAAAATGAGATTTGCTTAGCTAAGTTAGCGTCTCTTATAGCTTGGCTGGAGTATTCATTATGAATGTAATAGTCTCTGTCTAGGCTTTTTTAGTAAATCCTCCTGTGTGGCTCTCAATTTTGCACCCTATCTTTTTTGTTTCAATGAGCCTAAGGCCAATTTAGCCTCTTAATCAAAATCTGATTTTTTTTTCTGATTTTCCTCCAATCTTTCTGCAACATACTCAAGTGGTCGGGGTTAGCTGTCGCAAGGAAAAGAGAGGGAAATGTTTCAAAATGTACCCGGTTAGAATCCGTTTTAAGGACCCGACCCGAAATTCTCTTTAGTCTTCTTAAAGTTTAATATTGGACCCAACAATTAGGCCCAACAAAAGCGAGCGTCGGAGTAACGCTTCTCCGGCCGTCAATGTGACGCAGACGCAAGGATCTTTTCTTTGTATTGAAATGAATAAATTGGCTTTTGTATCAACCTTCTGACTAATTTTGTTTTCCCTCCTCTTCTGCTTACCGGAGAAGACGATATCTCCGACATCGACGGACCTTCTGCTCTAGGTTTGTTTCTCTTTCTCTCATTCAATTTCTATTCTGATTAAGCCTGTAGAGAAGCATTCACCTATGCGGTTTTGTCTCCTGAATTGATTTTTTTTATATACAGTCAACTCGACCTCGGCCTCCTGCTGATGGCTACATTTGGTGCGGCTGCTAACGCCAATACTAACCCTAACAAATCCTACGAGGTATAACTTTTTCTGTTTCTCTGGGGGTTTCTATGGTGTTTACTTATTTTTGTTTGATTTTGCTTCTCGAGGTTTTGTATTTAAGGTGTGTATATTATCCATGAGATCACTTATAACATCTTCGTGTATTTGCGTCGGATGTTCGCTCTGGAATTTCAATATCTGTAGATTAAATCTTGACAGAATCGTACTTGTAGTGGGCTAGGGTTTTACGGCTTAGATCGATGGGAGATTTTATGAGTCACAGTTTCTTTCAGGCTTAGTCACTTGTTGTGAGATTCGTGAACGAGGAAGCTAAATTGAAGTCTTAGAAATGCTAACCTTGGCTTGTATTGTAGCTAAAACCGTTTAAATTTTGATTGGATACTTATGTTCTAGTGTCAGCTCTACTTGTGATAGCTGCATTATGTCTGGGGTAATCTTTTAATATTCGTCTTTCTCTTATTTCTATAATACAAGTTTCATAGAGGTTTGTATTTTCTTGCAGGTTACTCCATCACCTGCAGATTCTATTTCGAGCTTAAGTTTTAGTCCAAGAGCCGATATACTTGTGGCCACTTCATGGGACAATCAGGTTTTTCGTTTTTTTTTTTGCTCCTTTGTTTTTTCATGGCCTTGTAAATCGCATGTCTCAGCTCAGTTTCGTTGCTCTCTTTCATGTTCATCCACTGAAATCTGGTTGGTATAAATATTGTAACATGTGAGTTTATTTTTCTATGGCAGGTGAGGTGTTGGGAAATATCGCGTAATGGAGCTAATATAGCCAGTGCTCCTAAAGCATCAATATCGCATGATCAACCGGTAATGTTCTTATTGCTTTCTATCTATTTTTCTCTTGCTTTCTTGTGTTTGCTTAGAATCTGATGCCTTCATCTTTTCATTTCATGTGATGAAGGTTTTATGTTCTGCGTGGAAAGATGATGGAACCACAGTCTTTACTGGTGGATGTGATAAACAAGCAAAAATGTGGCCCTTGTTGTCAGGTGGTCAACCTGTAACTGTTGCTATGCACGATGCTCCTATTGTAGCTCTGGCCTGGATCCCAGGAATGAATCTCCTAGCAACTGGGAGTTGGGATAAAACATTAAAGTAAGAATTATTTTTCATTATATTCTATGACGGAATCAGGCTAATGATAGAATGTTGACTGATGAATTTATCTAGTGTGTAAGTTATATTAGATGATGTTAATTGATTTTCCTTCCAGATATTGGGACACCAGACAGCCAAATCCTGTGCATACCCAACAGCTTCCAGATAAATGCTATGCATTGTCTGTGAAGCATCCTCTGATGGTTGTTGGAACCGCCGACAGAAATCTGATAGTCTTCAACTTGCAAAATCCTCAGGTAAGATTTTGTACTTACTTCTTTTTTTTTCATATAATAATTGCATGCGAGAGTTCTGAGCTCTAAGAATGTTGAGAGTATCACATGGTTTCGGGATATCATGATCAATTTAGCACTAACATATAGATAGATTATACAAGCACATATGCCATCATAGAAAGAAAAAGTCTCCCTCGTCTTCGAACTCATGAACATGTTTTCAACCCTCACATTGACAGTTTTTCTTGTGTTAACTGTAGACTGAGTTCAAGAGAATCCAATCCCCACTGAAGTACCAGACTAGGTGTGTTACTGCTTTCCCTGATCAGCAAGGATTTTTGGTATGTTTTTTTATATCTTTCCTATTATGTCTTTGTTAATTTAATGTATCAGGAATTTGGCTTGTTTGTTAGATGTTAACAATTAGGTTAAATAATGAAATGTTCTTCTATGCAACCTCCTGAGAGTTGTGTAGAATATTGTAGTAATGAATAAAGTAACTTGATATTGGAGGTTGTTGTTGGAGTCCCACAACTTCAGATCCTATCTAGAATACAAAAAATGTTCAGTATAAAGATAATCAGATCCAATGCTTTTTATAGGTAGGTTCAATTGAGGGACGTGTTGGTGTCCATCATCTGGATGATTCTCAGCAGAGCAAAAACTTCACATTCAAATGCCACAGAGATGGCAATGATATCTACTCTGTCAACTCTCTGAATTTCCACCCGGTAAAGCTCTATAGTATAACTATACTTTTGTGTTGTTTGAAGCCTTAATAGCATGAAAATAATAGATTGTGCAATGATTATTTCGGTGGTGTATTTAAGGTACACGGCACTTTTGCCACTGCTGGCTCCGATGGTGCTTTCAACTTCTGGGATAAAGATAGTAAACAGAGACTCAAGGTATTTTCATCTTGCATCTAATTTTTTTTTTTTTTTTTTTGCATCCGTTTCTTGTATATAAAGTATGTAACATGTAACAACATCGTATATCGGTCCCCATGAATGGCAGGCCATGTCAAGGTGCAACCAGCCAATTCCTTGCAGTTCATTCAACCACGATGGGTCTATATATGCATATGCGGTATGTCTTAAATTGTTTCTCGTATATGTTTGCTGACTCTAAAATGAGCATCGTATCGCAAAACATATTTAGAGGATATATATATATATATACAATATGGATTTATAAAAACATGTTGTACAGTCTTGCTATGACTGGAGCAAAGGTGCAGAAAATCATAACCCAGCAACTGCGAAAAGCAGCATTTTCTTGCACATGCCACAGGTTTGTTGGTGACTCTAAATTATACAAAGAGATATGAAAATTGTGGTCTATAAAACGAATGGGACTTTGTGGATCTGCAGGAAGTCGAGGTTAAAGCGAAGCCTAGAGTTGGAGCAACAGGCAGAAAATGAGATTTGCTAAGCTAAGTTAGCGTCTCTTATTGCTTGGCTTAGTACTGAATATTCCTTTAGCTTTTCTTTTGTTATCTACTTTACTGTTAGAGTCGTGGTGATTATGGATATAGTAGCCACTCTCTTGGCTTCTTAGTAAATCCTCTGTTTCTGTGTCTCCTTTGGCTCTTAATTTTGGACTCAATCTAAAATCTTCAACCCTTTCGTATTCTTTGTTTTGAATCAATTAATAAAATAAAAAAGCAATATATGACCTTAGAAAGAAAAAAACTTCTCTCTTTGGTTTAGGTCTAAGCATTCGGTTAATCATGTCAGATTGGTTTGGCTAATTCGGTATTTGCTTTTATAAATGTTTTGGTTTGGAAATTAATTTCCCGGCATAGTTTTACCAGTTATTACTGTAACTGAACTGCTTGAACCGATAAGGAATTTCAAAATGAAATAGATTCTAATCGATTTAAGAAAAGTAAAAATTTGGTTAGGTGTAATTCGGTTAATGCACGAATCCCCTGGAGAGTAAGATGGAGGTTAGATATAGTAGTTTGATTAGTAAATTAGTGTGAAGATGGAAAGAGAAAACAGGTGGAAGTTAATTAGAGGAAGCAGGAGATGAAAACGGTAGCGAAGGACCTGGACTTTGCCCTAATTAACCGACCCCTCTCTCTCTCTCTTTACTCTTTTTACTATATAACCTGCCCATTGCTACTCTTTCACTTTTATATAAACAAACAATTTAATTTTCTTTTATTTTTTTTCTGTTTCGTTCTGTTTTGTTTAATAACAACAGAAAAGAAAAGATAAAAAGACCGAGAGAAAATTTCAGTTTGAAAAGAAAAGACAAAAAAACAGAAAAATCTGCAAAACTTTTCATTTCTTGTTAATCAAGGAAAACACACAAAAACCTCCATACTTGTTCCTTTCTCTAAAGAAGATGGCGGCGAAAGATTCTAGCTGGGATGACATCAAAAACGAGGGCATTGATCTCGTAACTTTCTCTTCACGTTTCCTCTTCTGATTTTGTTTTCACTTTCTTCGTCAAATCTCCTTACTCGTTTTGTGATTTTGTGATTAAATCAGGAGAAGATTCCGATTGAGGAAGTTCTTACTCAGCTTCGATGTACCAGAAAAGGTCTGACTAGCGACGAAGGTCAAAATCGGCTTCAGATCTTCGGTCCTAACAAGCTTGAAGAGAAAAAGGTAATCAAATCTCTATTATGTTTCTTCTCTCACAAGAAGCACAATCTAAAACCCAATTTGTCAACACAGGAAAGCAAGGTTTTGAAGTTCTTAGGGTTTATGTGGAACCCTCTCTCGTGGGTTATGGAGTTGGCTGCTATTATGGCTATCGCATTGGCCAATGGAGGAGTATATTACTTTTCTCTCTTTCTTTTTTAGTTATAGCTTTATTGATCTTTTTCACATACAACATCTGTAGGGAAGGCCACCGGATTGGCAGGATTTCGTCGGTATTACAGTTCTTCTAATCATTAACTCTACTATAAGCTTCATTGAAGAAAACAATGCTGGTAATGCTGCAGCCGCTTTGATGGCTGGTCTTGCTCCCAAAACTAAGGTAAGCTATATATATATACACTTGTTTATTACTAAAACTCTGGATATATCTCTTTAATGAATGTGATAATCACTAAAGCTGTTGAGAGATGGCAAATGGAGCGAGCAAGATGCAGCTTTACTAGTTCCCGGAGACATTATCAGCATCAAATTAGGTGACATTATTCCAGCAGATGGTCGTCTCTTGGATGGTGATCCTCTCAAAGTTGATCAATCTGCCCTCACTGGTGAGTCTTTACCTGTAACTAAGAATCCGGGACAAGAAGTTTACTCGGGCTCTACTTGCAAACAAGGAGAGATAGAAGCTATTGTCATCGCCACGGGTGTCCATACTTTCTTTGGCAAAGCTGCTCATCTTGTTGACAATACAAACCAAGAAGGACATTTCCAGAAAGTGTTGACTGCCATTGGCAACTTCTGCATTTGCTCCATCGGTATAGGTATGCTTATTGAGATCATTGTGATGTATCCTATTCAGCATCGTGCATATAGAGATGGAATCGACAATCTTTTGGTGCTTCTCATTGGAGGAATCCCAATTGCAATGCCCACTGTTTTGTCTGTCACCATGGCCATTGGATCTCACCGTCTCTCCCAGCAAGGAGCTATCACAAAGAGAATGACAGCAATTGAAGAAATGGCTGGAATGGATGTTTTGTGCAGTGACAAGACTGGAACTCTCACACTCAATAAACTTACTGTTGACAAGAGCATGGTTGAGGTGTTTGTCAAAGACATGAACAAGGATCAACTGCTTGTGAATGCAGCAAGAGCCTCACGAGTTGAAAACCAAGATGCTATTGATGCTTGCATAGTTGGAATGCTTGGAGACCCCAAAGAAGCAAGAGAAGGCATCACTGAAGTTCATTTCTTGCCTTTTAACCCCGTTGACAAGCGCACTGCTATCACTTACATTGACACTAATGGAAACTGGCACCGTGTCAGCAAAGGCGCGCCTGAGCAAGTAAGAAACTCTTTACTTTCCTTCTTCTCTTAAAAGCTTTCAGATTCCATCCCACTAATTGGTCTTTGTAATTTTTAGATCATTGAGCTTTGTAACCTTCGGGAGGATGCAAAGAAGAGAGCTCATGACATAATCGACAAGTTTGCTGACAGAGGACTTCGTTCCCTTGCTGTTGGCAGACAGGTAAAAGCTTTCGCGCCAATCTTAAAACATTGGATACATGTGTTTTTCTTTCTCTTAAAGTGCTATTTTTCCTTTTTTGAATTTCAGACTGTCTCCGAGAAAGACAAGAGCAGCTCTGGAGAGCCATGGCAGTTTCTTGGTTTGTTACCTCTCTTTGACCCTCCAAGACATGACAGTGCAGAAACAATTAGGCGTGCCCTTGACCTTGGAGTTAATTTCAAGATGATCACTGGTGACCAGCTCGCCATTGGTAAAGAAACTGGTCGTAGGCTTGGTATGGGCACAAACATGTATCCTTCTTCTGCTCTACTTGGACAAGAGAAGGATGAAGCTATATCTAGCCTTCCTGTTGATGAACTCATCGAGAAGGCTGATGGATTTGCTGGTGTATTTCCTGGTAAAACAATGACATCCTTTAGTACATTATCTACTAATTGATTCATGTATTCACCCAATTGAATTTGTTTTATCTATCTAATTAGAGCACAAGTATGAGATTGTGAAGAGGCTCCAGGAGATGAAACACATTTGTGGAATGACTGGTGATGGAGTGAACGATGCCCCGGCTCTTAAGAGAGCTGACATTGGAATAGCTGTTGATGATGCGACGGATGCAGCAAGAAGCGCATCTGACATTGTACTAACCGAGCCAGGGCTTAGCGTCATAGTTAGTGCTGTCCTAACGAGCAGGGCCATCTTCCAGAGAATGAAGAACTACACAATCTATGCAGTTTCCATCACAATCCGTATAGTCATGGGATTTATGCTTCTTGCACTTATATGGAAGTTCGACTTCTCTCCATTCATGGTCTTAATCGTTGCGATCCTAAATGATGGCACCATCATGACGATATCAAAAGATAGAGTAAAGCCTTCTCCACTTCCTGATTCATGGAAACTCAAAGAAATATTTGCCACTGGAGTAGTTCTTGGCACTTACTTAGCAGTCATGACTGTAGTTTTCTTCTGGGTTGCAGAGAGCACAAACTTTTTCACTGTAAGAGACTTCTACCTTAGTTCGAGAAAATCAGTTCAGCAGTTGAGTAAGTGTCTTTGATCTGTAATGTGATCCTAAAATGCAGGCAAAGTTTGGAGTAAGATCTATCAGCGGAAATTCACATGAGCTAACGGCAGCAGTTTATCTCCAAGTTAGTATAGTTAGCCAAGCCCTTATATTTGTCACAAGGTCTCGTAGCTGGTCTTATGTGGAACGTCCTGGCTTTTGGTTGCTCTTTGCCTTTTTGATAGCTCAGTTGGTGAGTTAATAAACGACTCAAATCTTCTTACTGTGGAGAAATAAACCTCAATTATACTGACAATATTCTTGTTTCTTGAGTTAAGATTGCTACTATCATTGCTGTGTACGCAAACTGGAATTTTGCAAGAATCAAAGGTATTGGATGGGGATGGGCAGGAGTTATCTGGCTCTACAGTATTGTCTTCTACATCCCATTAGATATCCTCAAGTTTATCATTAGATATTCACTAAGTGGCAAAGCCTGGGACAATGTTATTGAGAATAAGGTATGTCCTTGAGAATATAAACATAGAAGAGTATTTTTCTCACTACAGTTTTTTAACTTTTGTCTCTTTTTGTTCAGACCGCTTTCACATCAAAGAAAGACTATGGAAAAGGAGAGAGGGAAGCACAATGGGCACAAGCTCAACGTACACTTCATGGATTACAGCCACCACAAACTTCAGATATGTTCAATGACAAAAGTACTTACAGAGAACTTTCAGAAATAGCAGACCAAGCCAAGAGACGAGCTGAAGTTGCAAGGTAACGCCCAGGTAACTCATTGATTCAAAACTTTTTGTCCCTCGGAATATGACCTAACAACTTCTTATCTTGTAATTTCAGGTTAAGGGAGCGTTATACATTGAAAGGTCATGTTGAATCAGTAGTGAAGCAGAAGGGACTTGACATTGAAGCTATCCAACAACATTATACCCTATGATTTCAGAAACATTCATCTCTCAGTTTAGTAACCACAAGAGTATTGAATTCACCTCTTACATAATTAGAGAATGCTGCAAAACAATATTTGTTTCTTTGTTAGCAGTGGATGTGGGCTAATTTTTTGTTTCCTTTTCTCATATATTCTAGTTTTTGGCTCTACGTTAGTAATAAGATTTTACACTTACTTAGAAATTTTTATTGCATCTTTTAGTTTCCTCTACTCTTCGTCTGCAAATAGTAAATGCATCAAAACCATAATGCTCAGATCTTACATTTCAAACGAAAAAAATAACGTAAACAAATAGAACAACACCAACAAAAAAGTCAAAAAAATAACTAAAAGTTATTAAAGAAAAGATAGAATATAGTTAAATATTGTTTCATGCGCCTGTCTTTAACAAAAAATGTACTGTTATAGACTTGTCAAAGGACTGAAGCTTAGACCACCATTATCAAAAGGTTCTTTAAAAAACTCAAATTACAATAAAATATTAATATTCTTAATTTAGTTTTTTATTTATTTTTTTAAAAAATCTTGAAATTACATGTTGACACGAGTTAAGAAATACTCTCTTGAGTTTCTTATTTAAGAAACTCTCCTTCTCTTCCTTCACTTTATATTATTTTATTAATTTTATAATGCTAAGAAACCCTCTAAAACCTATTGATAATGATGCTCAGGTCCGATTTCGAAGACTTTATTTCTGTATTTACATATAAGGACTCAGATAGAAAGTTGAAGAAATTATAATCAGTAAACATAAGATATAGATCAACACTGTACATATGACTATATAATGAATCAACAGATACAGATTATTTCTTTAAGCCTCCCTCATATGAACTACGTAGAACTCCATTAAACTCTCAAGTACTTCATATGAGAAGATGATGCAGCTTTGTCTGCTTTCGCTTCGCATGCTCAAGATACCAGAGCGCTGCTTCTGCTGCATGCTCAGCCGCAGCTTTCTTGTTGCTTTTGGGATCTCCAAAACACTCCAGAACAGTTTTGCCAATAGAATCTCTAATCTCAACCGCAACTTTGTATGTAAATCTGAAACCCAAAAAAAAAGTTCATGTTAAAAAGTTGCGGTTCGAAATAGAGACAAGTGCAGGTAAAGTCATGTTCACTTACAATCTCAAATGGCAAGGGCCTTCAACTTTGCAACACTCATAAACAGGAGGTTTCCAACACTTGGCAACACATCTTTCGTGTAACACTGATTTTGCTGATCCTTGTTTAGATTCCACTAGACGACCATGCATTGGAACCAATTTTAGTACAAAACATTTACAGAACCAAGAACTGCTGGTGGTTTCCTAACAACTTTACATGGACTAATTAAGAGATGCAGAGATATAGTTGTACCTTTAGACATCGGTTTAGTGCCTTCTTCTGGTTCAGGAATAAGCTTATTCTCTGGTATGATGTTTGTAACGCTTCTTGTGCTGTTAGGATCAATCTGAATGTTAGAGAAGGAAGATGTGGCTTCTTCAACCTCAGGCACCTTTTTAAGCAATTCATTCATATCACTCTTCTCTTCGAATTTATGCTTTGCCACAGCAACTGGCTCCATTGTTCTCCTTGGTTTCTAACAAAATCCACAAAACAATTCGAAAAAAACAAAATTCGTAATTGCATCCGAAAAAAAAGAAGATAACTTTTTTACAAAATAGCGATCATCAACGATTTCAGTCTCTTAAGACAAATTATAGCATGAAAAACATCGAATACTATCACAGAAATTCTACTAATTGAAATTCCCAAATAATGAATCAAATTTCCAAAGTAAAAGCCATTACCAGAGAAGAGGGATAAAAAGGGATAGCAGATGGATCGAGAGGAGGAATATCTTTGAGACTGATGATAGATCTTGTTGGGTTTTTGATAATCCGCTTCGTTTCCAGATTCTCCATCTTTTATATTCCAAAATTCGTCACCTTTCGATCGCTTTGGAAAATGAGAATCGCACTTAAGGTTCATCAATAATCGAAAAGGGATAAAGTTGGTTATGTTAAGTTGTATCAAAAGTGTCCTTCATTCATTGATCGATGATCCAATATATACAACAAAGTTGTTAGCTATTTTCCTATTCTCTAGGAATACATTATTTAACTTTGACTAAGAAGAGTATATCGAGTGGAATATACTCTATCTAATACCCTCCCGTAGTTGCAGCGTCGGTTTTGTAATGACGCCAAGACTGGATTTGAATTGATTAAAATATTGGCGGGAAGTCCTTTCGTAAATATGTCAACATATTGTTGTCGTGCGGGGATATGGATGACTCGAACTTCACCTTTGGCAACTTTCTCCCTGACAAAATGTATATCGATCTCTACATGTTTGGTACGTTGATGTTGCACAGGATTTGTGGACATGTAGACCGCACTGATGTTGTCGCAATATACAATGGTCGCATGAGACACGGTGGCGTGTAGGTCAAGCAAGAGGTTGCGTAACCAGCAAGTCTCGGCGACAGCATTCGCGACGCCTTTGTACTCGGCTTCGGCGCTGGACCTGGAGACCGAGGTTTGTCGCTTCGCGGACCAGGATAGGAGTGTCGATCCGAGGAAGATGCAGTAGCCCGAGGTCGAGCGTCTCGTGTCGGCGCAGCCAGCCCAATCTGCGTCCGTGTAGGCCGTGAGCGTCCGAGCCATGGCCTTAGTGATCTGGAGTCGCTGTGATGGTGTACCTTTGATGTAGCGGAGTATGCGATGCAAGGCATGTAAATGGGAGGCGCGAGGGTCATGCATATACAAGCAGACTTTTTGTACGGCATATGTGATGTCGGGTCGCGTAAAGGTGAGATACTGTAAGCCGCCCGCTAGACTCCGGTACATCGTCGGATCCTGTATCCGCGGACCAGCTTCGGCTTTTAGCTTGGCATTGACGTCAACAGGGGTGGAGATTGGCTTGCAGTTCTGCATCCCGGCTTGAAGTAGCAAGTCGGAAATATATTTCTCCTGGGACAAAAACAAACCATTAGTATTGAAGGTTGCTTCGATGCCAAGGAAGTATCCGAGCTGTCCTTGGTCCGTGATTGGGAACTCGGTTTTGAGTGATGTGATCAAATTGTTTTGCACGCTGTTTGAGGAAGCTGTGAGGAGGATGTCGTCCACATAAAGAAGGAGGTAAGCCATATGCGATCCGTTTTTGTAGACAAAAAGGGAAGCATCAGCTTTACTTTGATGGAAGTCGAGGCGTTTGATGTATGTGGCAAATCTTGCATTCCAGGCCCTTGGTGCTTGTTTTAAACCATAGACCGCCTTATTGAGGCGACAAACATGATGTGGTCGTTTGGAGTCTATGAAGCCAGGCGTTTGTTTTATGTAGACGATTTCATTGAGGTTGCCATGCAGGAAAGCGTTTTGAATGTCAAGTTGTCGGATCGGCCAGTTTTGTTGGACGGCGATGTGGAAAACGGATCGGATTGTTGCTGGTTTTACCACTGGACTGAATGTTTCATCGTAGTCCACGCCGTGTTCCTGTGACTTGCCATTTGCGACCAGGTGCGACTTGTAGCATGACAAGGTTCCATCGGCCTTGTATTTGTGTTTGTATACCCACATTGAATTCACCACGTTAACACCTGCAGGAAGCGGCACTAAATTCCAAGCATTAGTTTTAATCATTGCATTATATTCATCAGCCATATAGAGATTCTAATTTGGATCTAATAAGGCTTGCTTATAACCTCTAGGTAGGGAAGATGTGACCGAAGTATTTAAAGAGAGGATTTGTTTTGGTTTGAAGATGCCTCTTTGGGACCGTGTCACCATTTTTGTGAGTGGTGGAGCACGACCAGTAGGGTGAGGTGGCGTAGGTGATTGATTTGGTGGTTGAATTGGAGGAGAAATTTCAGGAGAAGAAACCAAATATTTCTTTTGAATGAGGCTCGGTTCAAACTTATCGAGAAATTGATAAGGCTGATTTGAATTTGAATTTGGTGTGTCGTTTGGATAAGGGAAAACCGCCTCATCGAAAATGACGTGCCTTGAAATTATGATTTTTCTCTCTTTTAAATCATAGCACCTATAGCCCTTGTGGAAAAGAGGATACCCGAGGAATATGCTAGGTATTGACCGAGGGTGGAGCTTGTTTTGTGTGTTGGAGTGTGGGTAACACAAACAGCCAAAAACTTTGAGATGTGAGTAGTTTGGTGATTTATTGAATAATATAGAAAATGGTATGCGATTTTGAATTGAAGAAGAAGGAAGAATATTTAGGATGTATACCGAAGTGTGGAGTGCTTCGACCCAAAAACGAGGTGGGAGGTGAGCTTGGAACAACAATGTTCGAATAGCATTATTTATGGTTCGAATCATGCGTTCTGATCACCCATTTTGTTGAGAGGTGTGGGGACAAGAAAATCGAAATTTTATGCTTTGTGACACAAGAAACTCATGGAATTGGGTATTGTCATACTCTCCTCCATTATCACACTGTAAAAATCGAATTGATTTATTAAAATGTGTTTTTACATATGTATGAAATTGAACGAATTTTCCAAAGACTTCACTTTTGTATCTGAGAGGATAAACCCAAAGAAAATGTGAAAATTGTTCCAAGAATAAAACATAATATTTGATTCCTGAAATGCTTGGAATTGGTGAAGTCCATAAATCCGAATGAACAATTTCAAAAGGAGAGTAAACTTTAGAACTTGAAGTAAAAAATGGCAATTTATTGTGTTTACCAAGATGACAGGCATGACATGTATTCGAGATAGGATTGTCTTTACATCGAAATTTAAAAGAAGAAAGAATAGACTTAAGAGTGGCGTTACTAGGATGGGCTAGACGTTGGTGCCAAAGAGAAGAAGTTTCGGTGAAGAAGGTGGCTGCCGTTGATGGTGTTATTGAAGCGGGTGTAACGACATACAATTCTCCTTCACTTTCATTGCGGAGAATTGTCCTCTTGGTTTGAAGATCCTTAATAGAAAAACCAAACGGATCAAATTCAAGAGAAACATTATTGTCACGTGTAAAGCGACGAACAGAGATCAAATTTTTGATTATATTTGGTGCAACCAGAACATTTTTGAGCTGCAATGAACGAGTATTAGAAGCAAGACTTATTGATCCAATAGAATTAACCGGAATTTTGGTTCCGTTACCTACTGTGACCGAATTTCCAATGCAAGGATTAAAACCAATACTAGATATACCCGTTTGAGATGTGGGATGTTGCACCCAAGTCCATGTACCAATTATTGTCGCTCGGGTCATGTAGGGTCATGGTGTTGAAAGCTTGCGCATAGTCCGTGGTATGCTCGGGCTCGCAGTGATTTTGTTGCTGGATAGGTCGCGGACCGAGGATGTCGGATGGGTTGGGATGCATAGGAGGCTGCTGTGGATAGCTGTATTGCTGAGGCCACATCGGATAAGTCGAGGGCCACATGGGAGGCCCCCATTGCGGATACGCGTAATTTGGATACGGCTGCATGTTGGGCCGGCCGCGTCCTCGTCCTTTTGAACCGCGCCCTTTGCCGCGGCTGGGATTTGATTGCGGGCGTTGGTCAGGCCGTTGTTGAGGCATTGTAGCGGCGAGGATTGTTGATGTTGAAAAATGATCTACAGGTGTTGTAGACGGTTTTATTGAGAGTTGAAGTCGGTTTTCTTCATCCTCCAACATAGCCAAAGTATCATCAAAACTTGGTAATGGTTTTTGATGCTTTATGACATTAATTATGTTGTCATATTTTGCGTTCAATCCATTGAGCACATACATCACCAGCGTTTTCTCCGGGACAGGTGCATCCACGTGTTGTAGAGAATCTGCGAGCTTCTTCATTTGTTGACAGAAATCTGTCACGGGAAGATCTCCGATCTGTTTTGTGCGGAGTTCGTTGTCTAGACACAGGGCGTGTGCGTCCTTGTTATTTCGAAACTGATTTTCGATTTTCAGCCAAAGATCTCGGGAGGTGGAACCTGAGACAAAGGAAGCTTGAAACAACTTCGGCGAGAGTGTGTTGTACAGCCAAAGCTTGACTATACCATCTCGTTTTTTTCCAGACAGCATCGTTATCGTTTGCGGGAAGAGAGGTCCCGTCGATATGTCCTAACACATTGAAACACAAACAATGCGTGTAGAAGAGATCGCGCCAGGCATCATAATTAGCCTCTGCGAGATCTAACGTGATCGGGATATGTGATTTAATGTTCGAAACCCCATATATGCGATCATGAGCAGCGGGATTAGCGTTGGTCGCCATAAGATCGAGAAAAAGAAAGAATTTAGGAGATGAGAAATCTAGGTTGATCTAGATTGACTCTGATACCATGTTAAGTTGTATCAAAAGTGTCCTTTATTCATTGATCGATGATCCAATATATACAACAAAACTGTTAGCTACTTTCCTATTCTCTAGGAATACATTATTTAACTTTGACTAAGAAAAGTATATCGAGTGGAATATACTCTATCTAAATATACTCTATCTAATAGGTTATTTTCATTAAATGTTCTGAACGGTATAAAAAAAGGGTCAAACAAAAAAAAAGTCGAAGTTTGAGTCTTTCGGATTTTGGAGGCTATCCATTTATCCAGAGGTTCTGTATTTAGATTTTGATGTAGCACAAAAAATGAATTCGCAGAAGAACACAAAGGAAAGATTCATGTTTTACATTACGAGCATACACATTGATCTCAAAAGATGGAAAGATTTTTATAAAATCCGCAATGATCCGCCAAGTTCTACTGGTAAAAGAGGGATGAGTGAGTGCAAGACATCGGTTATAAGTGGTCTGTAACTTGGCTCTGGTTGTACACACAATACAGCAACTGCAGCAACCTGTCCAGATCCAAACATAAAACAACAAAGTTATGGCCTTTTGTAATAATTGGCTTTGGAAGTAGTAAAATCTGCACGGAGAAAATAGAGTTTTTTGTTGAAGTTGTGACCTGATAGAGATGCTTCAAATCCATGGTTCCTTTGATAGCAGGATCCAAGATGTTGGGAAGATTAGCTCTGTCACTGAGCTTAGGCCCAGCCTGATCAAAAAAGATAACAAAAGATCATAAGCCAGAGGATTTTCTGCTAAAAGCAGTGATTTTATTTGAGTATGTACCCAAGTGACTATTGATTCTTCTGGTTCTGATGATGGTTTCTCGACTGATTTCTTTCCGAGGAGAAGTTCCAGTAGAATTACCCCAAACGAGTAGACATCATTTTTGTCTGTAACTTTCCCTGAAATATGAAAAGAGATTATACAAAACTGAGCTTCTCATTTAAACCAGAAGAGGAATAACAATTGGTAATGGTTACATTTGTTACCATCAAGAAGGTACTCAGAATCTCTGTTTCCTAAAGTTCCAGGATGTTTCAGGTTTTTGTTTTGAGTCGTCAACACTGTGGCAAACCCAAAATCTGATATCTGAAGCAAATGTGACAACAGTTCCTTACAGTCTCATTCTGTAGGGAGAGTACAAAATCTCCTACGAAAGTACATCAATTTTTTTGTCCCATTTTACCTTTGCATTGAAATCGCAGTCTAGAAGGATGTTTGATGATTTCAAATCTCTGTGAACTACCGGAGGATGACAATGCTCGTGAAGATACTCTAATCCTCTTTATGAAAAAAATTGTCAGCATATATAAATTCTTGGAGATTACATGAAAGTGCTATATGTTTGAAAGTATAATCAATGAACGGACTTTACCTTGCTATATCAACTGCTATTTTCATTCGAAGCTGCCATGTTAAACCTGAACCTTGACTAGGCCCTTAAAGTATTCAAAAGCACCCAAACAATAATCAAAATTAGATGTCAAAAGAAAGAACTAAAAGTGCCTAACTTAGGATCATATCCTTTACCATGCAACTGACTCTCCAAAGATCCATTATGCATCATCTCATACACAATACAACTCGTTTGGCGATATACGCAAAACCCCAATACGGAAATTATATTCTGATGCTTAATCTTAGCCAACCAATCTACCTCAGTCTGCAGAATCAACAAGTTATATATTAATCAAATGTTATGGTTAAATTCTGTAGAATCTATGTGCCAAAGCAATCATACCTCAAACTGTTTTTCAATGTCTGTCTCTCCACCACCCTCAAGTTTCTTCACAGTGACAGAGGACTTTTCATCAAGACAAGCTCTGTAAAGGCATCCACGCCCACCTGGGCTCAACACATTACTATCACTAAACTTGTTTGTTGCAGATTCCAGCACTTGATATTCGTACACAGGGATAGTTCCTTTCCTCACAGAGTCAATCTTGTGTACAATCGGTTTCGTAGATACACTCTTCACCGGATCTTCAAATAACCAAAGCACCAAAATAAGCCAATATTAAAGGAGCAAAGATATAACTATTGTAGAGAGATATAAGGAGGTAAAATTGTATACCGGATTTTCGCTTTATCCCATTGAAGCTGTTCTTCATACTTTTGTACCTCCATAGCAAGAGATACAGAAGGAACATGACTGTGACACAGAGAAGTGTTGATGATATTATAAGAGCAATTAGAATCTTCTTGTTCAAGTCCTCACGATGCACCACTTTAATAATGGGAACTCCTGAGAAAGTAAAATTCAAAAAAGTGAACTTTTTTTAGGAGTGTCAGATAAAATCCAATCTGATTCAGCACTTGCATCTTAACAGAAAATCACCTTCAAACATCATATGCCTAATAATCGTAAAGTTTGCAGATTTTTTCCTGAAACAGTTTCTATTGAACTAAATTCGATAACTTTAGAAAACTTTTAGCGAACCCATTTCGGCAATTTCACGAACTAGTAAGAGCCAAATCACTCAAAGCAGTAGCTAGATTTGGATAAAGTCTTGTTGTTGTAGGGCAACATCGAAAAAATCTGAAAAAGGGAACTTAATACTGAAATTACCTGGGGCTTGAGCTCCCATTCGTGGAGAATCCCGAGAAATAGGGATTTCCTGGGAAGTATTAGAAACGAAGACAACGGGAGATTGTTCTGATTTAACTACAACAGCGAATGAGAAGAAGGAGGAGAAACCCAAAACCCAAATGGCTAATGGAAACAGCAAATGGCGAAGAAGACACATTTTTCTTTGTCCGGTTTTACAAACATGCATAGAAAAGACAAAAAGAGAGAAATAAAGATAGAATATGAAACTATGAAACTTCTTCGTCTATCTTAATTCTCCTAATGGAGATGGAAATCTGGAGAGGATCTTGTCTGGAGATAGGGACAAGAGGCAACTATTGGAGTTGGAAAACAGAGAGAAGGACAAAGTTCTTGGTTGGTGTTTGGTCTTCATGTGGCAGTTATGAAAAGGTGGAAAAGTGAATTAAAAGCAAACGAATGCCTGATGAGAGAGAACACATCCCAGACGTGGAGTTGTGGAGCTAGAGAGGAAGAGAGTGTGTTTAGCTTACCACCTTCACACTTTTCACTTGTCCTCACTTCATCGGTTTTTGGTTTTTCAGTTTTATTAATTTATTCATTTGTAGGTATCACTAAATTTCAATTCGATTTCCATCCAAATAGAACTTGAAATAAGGTTGTTCGATTTACAATGATTATGAGTAATAAAAAATAACCAAATACCAAACTAAAAATAACCGAAAGTAATCAAAATACTTTTAATACTTTAAATGATTTTGTTTCATTTTCAGTTAAATGTTAAACTGAACCAAGAAAAGAAATCTTAAATATTGGAATCGAATGATATTTTATCAAAAATCGAATACCTATTATGAGTTTGGTTTGGTATATAGTTTCTGGTTTTTTTTATGTCAAATTGGTTTTCATTAGAGAATCTTTAAATTCTACGCGACAAGATTTTAACATCCCAAGGTAAGATGATGTATCAATGTTTATTATATAGTTGACCAAATAAAAAATACATAAAGCTAAGAATTTTATAATGTTGCACGAAGTAAAACCAATAAAGATAAAATATTTTGGTTGAAGAGAGAATAGAATATGTAATTCTCGATAGTGTTGTTTACATCGAGGCACAGTTATCCAAATGATTCGATCGGGTCAGTCAATAAAATTGAATTCATGCGGATTTAGTGAACATAAAGACAAGCCATGGTTTTGAAGAGAATCCAACAAATATGTACTCCTATGGGGTTTTTATTTTTATTTTTATAAATTGACAAATTCCAAAAAGTTTAAACATTATTCATGTGAACTTTCTATGTCTCTGTACTCTTCAACATTGATTGCCGACACAAGTGGTCACTCACACTCACAACTGTAACAGTTGAAAGAAAATGGACTTATTGGGCCTTACAAGAATGATAAGCCTTTATACATGTTTGGGCCAGAACAAGCCCAGTTATCAATAAGAACAAGCTTCTTTAGGTTAAAAGCCAGATAAGATACACTCTCTCTTTTTTGGTTTTAAGGATTTAAAGATAAGTTACGCTTGTTTCTTTGTTTAGTGTTTTTCCTTTTCAGCTAATTTCCTCAAATCTAGGTGGAGATGGATTTACCGGTGGATTGTTGGGAGTTGATCTGTAAATTGATCGATGAAGATGAATATAGATTCCTGGAATCGGTTTCACTTGTATCGAAGTTTTTCCTCTCCATCACTAATCGTCTTCGCTCTACTTTCGTGATCACTGATCGGACGCTTCCTATGCTTCGCAAGCATCTTCTTCGATTCCGGAATTTGAAGCGGATTAAATTCCTTAGATCCATCGAGGATCTCAATTCGATTCTTGGGCAAGTTTCGCTTTCTGGTTTAGATTTCGAATCCGTCGATGTGTCGAATATACCGGTTTTTCCAGGTTTTGTGAAATCGGGGTTGAAGATGGTGATGAGTAATGTGAAGGAATTGAACTGTTCTCAAGTTGGGGGATTAGGAGATAACGATCTGATTTCGTTCGGAGTGAATTTTCCGTTCATACAGAATCTCGACATAAGCTATCTTGGCTCTAATCCAACTCGAGTCTCTGATTCTGGGGTTATTGGTCTTTCCTTAAATCTCAAGGGTTTGTTGAAGATTAATATCTCTGGTAATAGTTTTCTCACAGATAAATCTCTGGTTGCTCTCTCGGAGAATTGTACTTTCTTGAGAGAAGTTATCTTCCGTGAATGTGATTTCATTTCCTCGAATTGCATCAAATTCGTTCTGCACAATTCACGGAATCTGGAGTCTCTTGCGATCAACGGAATTGGGTTGAAGCCAAGGGAATCTCTACCAAACGATGCTTTCATATTTGCTAGTTGTTTGACTAAGCTTGATCTCTCGGATTCGTTTTTACACGATGGGTTGCTCTGTTTGGTTGCCGATGCAAATCTTCCTTTGAAGAAGCTTGTTCTCTCCAATTGCCGTGGTTTCACTTTTGATGGAATATGCTACTTTCTGGATAAGTGTCAAACACTACTTCACTTGAATCTTAAAGGATCAAATTTCCTCACTGATAAGATGATTATGGAGTTAGTGATGTCATTTCGGCATTTAACCTATTTGAACCTTAGTTTATGTTCCAAGTTAACTGGTCTAGCATTCTTCAACATCATTGAAAGATGTGTTTCTCTTAAGTGCTTGATAATGGAAGGGACGAATATCGGCGTGGAAGAAGATTCCAAGGAACTAAATATCAAGTCCAGGATAAAGTATTTGTACCTAAACAGAAACCTCAATTTGCGTGATGAATGCCTAGATAAGATATCATGCCATTGCCCTTTTGTAGAAACTCTGGACGTGGCTGAGTGTCCCAGCATCACCGGAGATGGGATTGGTGAAGCTTTGAGGAATTGTAGCGAGCTAAGATCTTTGGATATCAGCAGAGGCACTGGCATAAGGAGTCTTAATAAAGTAGACCTTGAGTTTCCAAAGTTGGAGTCTTTGCGAGCATGTGGAACTTGGATCAATGACGAATCCCTAGATACAATCAGCAAAAGTTGTCGAGGTTTGATGCATCTTGATCTGCGAGGATGTCTGAATGTGACATCAAGAGGTGTTAAGGATGTTGTGCAGAGGTGCAGACGTTTAAGAGAGATAAACGTCAAGTATTGTGAAGTTTATGATGGACTTATCACTTGGATGGTTTCTGCAAATCCATCTCTTAGGAAAATAATACCGCCATGTGGATTTTCTCCTTCACAAAACCTCAAGAACTTTTTGGTGCGTCATGGATGTGTAATCTGCGAAGATTCTTCTGAGATGCTTTCGATATCATACCGTTCAAATGGAAGATATGGTGAGCCATTGACTAAACTGATCGTTTGAGCATAGAAACTCAAGTACATTTGTGAAGAATTAAGAATTTGTTTTAGTTTGGGTTCATATTATTCACTTTCCATGTTTATAATTGCTGACCCAATTTAAGTTATTTTTATTCAGATTTTCAGCCATCTTCATTTATTTATCTCAATTTCTTTTGATATCCAAGAGTTGATCCATAGCTTAGAGCCTATTTCCTAAATTTTTTTTAATCTATTATACGTAATGGGAAGAGATCGAACTTTTGATATCATAGTCATTCCGTAAATCTTCATTAGACCACCAAACTAAGAAGAACTTGATTATTATCTCATTTCTCTTTGAATTTGATTTATGATTTCTCTATGAATTAGTACACTCATATGGAAAATCTGATGTTCTGTTGCAGAAATAACCTTATTATCACAAAGCAAATAAAGACAATGTCAACAAGAGAAACAGACATCTTTAATCTCTTTGCCTAAAACAGCGTATTTGCAATAATAAACTGTAGTATAAAAACTTTCCTCTCCAAAATGATGGATCAAAGACCTAAGTTATCTCTTTTGCCAAAAATGAAAAGAAACAAAAAGAGAACTACAGATCATGAAAAGCTTAAAACTTGTAATCTGGGTTGTCACGAAGGCCAAGCTTTGACAGTGAAAGGCAGTAAGAATCCCAATCAGTTCTTCTCATATACTTCAACAGTTTCTTCCGTCTCTGCACCATTGCTAAAAGCCCTTTTCGCGAATGCTTGTCCTGCAGTTATATAGATTGTTATATTATGTTACTGCAAAAGAAGAAAGGTTGAAAGTTTACCTTTTTGTGTAGAACAGAGGATAGATGCTTGATCTTAGTGGTCAGTTGCGCCACTACGAAGAAAGAAACCATAAAGATCAGTGAACCAACACACTTGTGACATTTCATATACATAGAAAACAAAGGCAACGACCTCTTAATTAGCTATAGCAAATGTAATTTGAATCGTCTTTAATAGCTAAAGCCATCATTGGAGTGAACAGATATGATTTAATTACCTTGAACACGAGCAGAGCCACAGTCAGATTCCGACATCTTGAACTCTTCCCTTACCTTTGAAAGCTCGATTTTCATCTTCTCCGCAGAAGACATATTATCCGGATGGAAATACTGTGTTTGGTTTTACACATGCATTAACATCAACACTGCTAAACTTCTTAGATGGTTGCAAGCTAAAAGATTCAAGAATTAAGATTGAAGAACAATACTTACAGTTTCAACTAGTTGCTCTTTCGGAGGCTCATACATATACTTAGGTGTACCATTTAAAACTCCCCAAATATCCAAATTCACTGCAAGCAAATGAACCTTTCAATCAAACCACAACATATCAAAACCAATACTTTACTGTCGCAGAGTGAAGCAACTTGATCATTGTAACCAAATATTAAAATATCAAAACACAGAGAATCACGAAACCTACTGGAAGCTGACTTTTTTGCCTCCTTAGACTTGGCTTTTTGAATCTCGGACCTAAATTCCATAACGAAGGAGGGTTGGCCTATGCTCGTTTTCTGAGCTTGTTCTTCTTCCATAACTCTCAGCTTAACAAGCCTCTGATTAAGTTCCTGTAATGAAAACCAACCTTCTTCTTTCTTTCCTTCTGGTCTATACAATCTTAGTTTCTCTCCCAATTCTATTGGATCATAACTCTTGATCAACATTGATTTCATCTCCTCTATCTCATCTTCATTCATCTTCCCTTCTTCTAATTCCTTCCCAAACACAGATTTTGGCAATCCTTCTACTCCTCCGATTACACTTGAACGGAGATTATCACTAAATTTTGTCTTCATTATGTTCTGCAATCCAGATAGATTCCATTTGCTCTCTGTGTTAGCTTGTGGTCTCATTTGCCTTAAGTTTTCCTTTATGCTTGCAAAAGGCGCACCTTCAACTTTACGAGTCCCATATGAATCTCCAGGTTTTGATAACACATTCTGTTTGTAAAGATCCTGTAAATCCCTCGGATGTGGAGCTGTTGCTCTACTTTGAAACTGGTTGAGATTTCTTCTAATATCCTGAATCCGGCCACCGATTTGGTTAGGCGCCGAACTCTGAGCTGAGGCATCGAATCTAGCGAACTGTCTCCTCCCATCCTGAGGCTGATGATTCTGTTTCAGGGTACTCTTGATTCCACTGAAATAAGACGAGATTTTAAACTCCGACGGTGACGATGATTGAGAGGGCTGTTCACTGGATTCGTTCTCGTCCCGTGGAGATGAAGTTGAGAAAAGATGAATCAGAGATGGGTTAGAATGTAGTCTTCGTTTGGGTCTAACGAGATGAAGCGCCATGGAAACTGATGTTGACGGCTTCAAAAAGCCTTTAGGGGTTTTGAGTGATTAGTCGATGATGATGATGATGGAGAGAGACGCGTTGCAGTGAAATGAAGCTGAGTCCGGTTATATCTAAACCGAAATTGATTAATTAAGCCGGTTCGGTTCAATGTCTTTTTTTTGCTTTCGGCAAAAGGTAAAAAAGTCAGAATGAATAAAAGAGACATCATCGTCACTGACTTGAGAGATGTAAATCTTACGTTTCTGAGTTCAGAAGCTTTGATTCGATAGGCTTCTTCTGTTCATTTATTACTTAACTGGATTAGACTTATGTTAATATCTACGCTTAATAAAGACTGTGAATTACACGAACACATTAACGTCATGACACGTGTTGTTTACACTTTGGTGTTCGAACAAAAACCACTTCCAACTGAATATGTGTCCATCAAAAAGTCTTTCAAACCCTATTGGTTTCTATTTTTGTTTCAAGAGAATAGTAGTAATAGAATATACCGTTTTAAAAAGAAAAATAGAAAATACCAACTTCATCGTCCCATTCTTTTAAATAACAATCCGACTTAAATAGTTAAATACCTGCTATTTTTATTTAAATTTAATCTTAAAAAACGTATTTATTTGTATGATATTGTTAAAAGTTAAAGAATTTTATTATAAATTAACAAAAAGTATCAGTACTAACAATCATATAAAACTTTTATTTATAGTCAAATATCAAATAAAAAAATTATTAGGATTGAAAATAAAGTAAAAATGATATTCAACTATTTTACTAAAAGTATTTTTCATTCTGATTCATAACTAAATTCAGCTGTTTTTTAGTTATACGGTATGATAAAGTAGAACTCTAGATATGTAGCTCATTCCATTTGAACTTTGCAATTTATAATTTTAAAAGTTTGAAAAATAATAAAACAAAAATAAAAGGGACACTAATCTTAATTGCCACTTTTGTGAAATTTATAATCAGCATTGCCACACTTCAATGTAATTGTCACTCAAATTTTAGTATTTCTATTTTACCCTTAATGAAACACACTTATTGAAAGAGAGAGTTTCAATTTTGTCACCTTAATCAGACACACTAATTGATTTGGAAGGTTTCAATTTTGTCTCACCCACTAAATTATTGATGAGATGAAGGAGACCTTTTTGACGAAAATGGTGGTAATGATGATTCTGAGAATGGATCACATGATGATTTGGAGATTGTGGCTTGCCCTATGAATAATAATTTGAATGTTGATGAGCTTCCAGTTTGTGTAGTAGAAATTCAGAATGTTGAAGAATGGGAAGATGGTACTGATCTTGAGATAAAGCAAGAATTTTGTTCGAGGCAGTCAGTGCAAGATTTGGTTCTTAGAGCTGCAAATAAGAACTGTTTTGGATATCAAACAGTTAAGTCGAATAAGCGATGACTTATGCTACAGTGTCGTCAAGCTTCAAAAGGTTGTAAATGGTATTTAAGAGCAGCTAGAGATAAAAATTAAGTATTGTGGACTATTAGAGTACACAGAAAAATGCATACATGCTCACAGGCTCTTGAGAGCACTAGCAATACTAAACAGATAGGCACACAACGAATTGTAGCAAATTTATTGCACGAAAGTTTTCCCGATCAAATGGACACTCCGCTTGCTAGAAGCATTGTTAATATTGTACAAACACAACTTTCTATAGGTTACTCATACTCTACAGCTTTGAGAGGAAAAAAACGACATGTTGCTGAGATGCGGGGAAGTCCTGAAAAGAGCTACAAATTGTTGTTTTCTTATCTTTTCGAGTTAGAGAAAGCCAATCCTAAGACAATAACAAGTGTGGAATTGGATGCAGATAAGAGGTTCAAGTACATATTCATCGCGTCGGGTGCTAGCATAGAAGGGTTTGAGGCAATGAGGAAAGTGATAGTTGTGGATGCAACTTTTCTTAAGACCAAATATGGTGGTATGTTGGATTTTGCAACAGCTCAAGATCTCAATCATCATCATTACCCCATCGCGTTTGGTGTGAT
Organism: Lepidium sativum; assembly: GCA_023374145.1. Lineage (NCBI taxonomy): Eukaryota > Viridiplantae > Streptophyta > Magnoliopsida > Brassicales > Brassicaceae > Lepidium > Lepidium sativum. Next base: position 10,512 of record JAKUCM010002816.1, on the reverse strand, counting down.
TGATAGTGAGAAATATATTAGTTGGAATTGGTTCTTTACAAAGCTGAAAACTGTTATACCGGATAGTAGTAAATTGGTTTTTGTAAGCGACATACATCAAAGAATCATCAAAGTAGTGGAGATGGTGTACCCGAGTGCTAAGCATGGGCATTGCATCTGGTATTTGTCTCAAAACGTGAGAGGAAAGGTGGCGAATGACAAGGATAGAGCTGCAGAAAAATTCAGGGATTGTGCTCATGCTTATACTGAGAATGGGTTTAAGAGAAAGTGTACTAAGTTTAGTAGTAGGTGGCCTACAGCTGCTAAATATCTGGAAGATGTTATAAAGTTTGAAAGATGGACAAGGTGCTATTTTGAGGGAGACAAGTACAACATAGACACTAGCAATTCCGCAGAAGCAATGAACAATGTGTTTAGAAAAGCAAGGGCGTACCCCCTACTACCTATGATTGATGAAATTGTTGAAAAGATGTCTGAATGGTTTAACAAACCTAGGAAAACATCTTCTAGTGCATCAAACTTCAAGAGAGTGGTACCTTATGTTGAGAACATATTGCACTCATGATGTGCAATTGCAAAAGGTTTGAAGTTGAGAGAGCTAAACAGCTTCCAACTTGAATATGATGTCGAAGGAGTCAACAAAAAGTCGTATATGGTAAACCTGAAATTGAGAACATGTTCTTGTAGATGTTTTAATATAGACAAGTATCTATGTATCCATGCAGTAGCCGCATGTAGGTACTTTATGCGGAAGCCTGAAACTGAGAGAGAAGAAAGTACAACTGGTTCAACTTGGTAGATTGGTACAATTGGTTCAATTTAGTACAACTTTGTTTCGTTTGGTACAATTGGTTCAATTAGTACAGTTGGTTCAATTAGTACAATTGGTTCAATTTAGTACAAATTTGTCTCGATTGGAATTTTCTAAGCAATGTAAAGGTTTCAAAACACATAATGAAAAATTAAAAATGAATAGAACAAAAAAAATTTAACTATTGGGAATTTTTTTGTGTTTTTCCACAAAACACTAGTGTTGTATAAGGAGTCTTATGTTAGTTATCATGCAATTACTAAGCGAAAGATATGAATACTATTAATTCGAACATATTGTATTGTCGAAACGTCTTAACTGTTAATTAAATTAGGAATATCAGAAGTCCAACAACAAACCATTTATTCTTTATAGAGACCAACCACAAAAATTAAAAAATGTCAAAGTACAACTATGTGGACGAGTGTACAACTGGACAACAAGGTACATCTACATCCATTTTTTAAAAAAAATTGAACAAAGAGTGGTGGGAGTTTTCAAAATTCTAAAAATTTAAAAATTTTGAATCTTTTTTTATTTTAATTTAAAATTTTTTATTTTTTTAAAATTTTAGTTTATTTTTTGTTTTAATATTAATTATGTTTTTTCGATTTTCTTCATTTTTTCCTTTTTGTCAATTTTTTATCTAAAATACAACAATTTAAATGTTTGAGTCGTTCTAAAATATAATCATTTAGATGTTCTAGTTGTTCCAAAATATAACCATTCAGATGTTCGATTTGTTCTAAAATACAATAACCTAATAAATCAGACCAAGTTGTTTCATAATACCAAAAAGAAAAACCCATATGTTTCATAATACCAAAATATCATAACCTAACTATCGGTCCAAGTTGTTTCCTAATACCAAATTGGATAAGTTCTTCTTTTTTTTTATCCCCTGGTGTATATCTATTCGGTGCTCTTTTCACCCGCTTTACTCTTGTTTCTACCACTCCATCTCTGTCCTTCCTCTTTGTACCTTTACCCTGCTCAATCTTTTCACTATCTTCTTCATCATTATTCTTTTCACCATCGCCTTCTTTTTCATTTTCATCACTACCACCTTCTTCTTCACTCTCATCACTGCCACCTACTTCTTCACTCTCATCACTACCACCTTCTTCTTCACTCTCATCACTGCCGCCTTCTTCATTATCATCACTACCGCTTGCTTCCTCATCCTCAATTGATGCCACATCCTCAGTTGGTGCCACTTCCTCAATTGGTGTCACACAATTGATCAACACAAATCCACTGTTGGGAGTGGCAGAATATGCATATTCTGGATCAATACCCCTTCTCTGACCCGCCATATTTTTCTGGAGAATATGCATATTTGTTTCCAAAAAGCCAATCCTGTCAAACACTTTGTTACTCATTTCACCAAGGGCCCCCATGAGTTTTCCAAACCCTTTCTCAATCTCTTTCAAGACTACTTCATGTACAGATTCAAGAGTATGATGTTCAACAGGGTTCTCCTTCTTATCCACATCCACATGGATCATGCTCAGAGTTGCAACTCGAGCTTTGACATCCTTTTCCAACCAACCTTTCCAGAATATTTTCTTCCTCTGCACCAGTAGACGATCTCTCCAGCTTCTAACTATTGGATCTAAACACATGTCATTGTCATTAACCTCCTCAACATTTCGCCTCAACAAGTCCTGCTCATCCAAGGTAGGTTCCAAGATGCTAGTAATTACCTGAAATTATCACACCTGATTTTAAACTAAAACTCGGGATAAACACAAATAATACAAGGTTCGTTAATAAATACTAACCTTAGACTATCTGAGCACAATGTTTATCTCATCCAACGAGGGACCTTTGTCGTCACTGTAAACGAACTTCCATTTGCACATCCTTGGATAACCCGAATATGCTCTTACATCTTCACGATATTTCTGTCCAAGGTCTCGAATACACTCGAAAGCGAGAATCTCTACAATGAGTCAAAGCCATAATCAAAACTCGATATCCACCAATAAAAACTGAATAGTTGTACCAGTTGGACCAATATAAAAATGGTTTTACCTCTGGCGGGATAATGAATCCAGAAAATCCAGGTTGAGCTTTTGTTTTCACAACTCCATTCATGTTCTTTACCATACCCTTAATCTCATCAATGCAATCATGAAAAGTATAACGACCCCATGGGAACTTCTCACAAACACTCAAGTCATTAACAATTCTCAAAAGGAATGTGTCAACAGTCGGGTCATACTTATTCTTTACTTTCAATATCTTGCAGAGGAAATAAAGGACAACCAATTTCTTCCTGTCCTCAGAGGTCTTCTTGTCCTTCAAGCTCTTGAGCATGCTTTCTACTTCTCCAATATTTATTCCTTTACTTTTCTTAAACACCTTTTTTTGCAAATTCTAAACCTCCCAACTTCTCCCAGTTCGCGGGATATTCTTTGCAATTGAGTCCGGGTAAAAGAGCGTGCTCTCTAATAGAATACCTTATCAGCCTTCCATTCACCAAAAACCAGCACTCTTTTTCTGTCTCAACGTAAGCTGTGCGTAGCATAAGCATCCACATGCCTTGGACTTGGTGATTTCGCTTTATTGGCATGTGGAACACATGCTTAAACTGCTCATTCTCTCTAAACCATTTTAGTTCTGCCGGAAACTGTTCTAGAAACTCCACCGCCTGTTGCACATTACACCTTGTTCCTATCCTAACAAATTTGGTGTACGACTTGGTTCAAAATACATTTTCTCTGGCTGCAGTGGGCGAGAATCTTCCTCATCATCAGAGCTATCCTCAGTAGAAATATCCTACAAATACAACAAAAAAATACATTAATTCGTTAATATTTGTACCACTTGTACCATAAACAAAACTTATACTTGTACCATAAACAAAACTTATACTTGTACCAATTGTACCAGTACCAGAGTTGTACCATGACTAGAGTTGTACCACTTGTACCATAAAAAAACCTATACATGATCTTAATTGTACTAATTGTACCAATTTTCAAATGTCCTAGTTGTTATTAAATGTACCTTACTCATATCATATTCTTCATCATTATCTACTTCAACAGAAACATCATCAGATATCCTGCAAAATAAATAAACAAAAACAAAACTTTACCATTGATCTTAGATGTAATAATGGTACCAAGCTTGATAATAATACATAATTATTCTAGTTGTTCTAGTTGTACCTTAGGCGTGTTTTCATCTTCTTCTTTACCGCATTCTCCTTCCTCTCCAGTACCATCATCGTCCTTTTCCTCTCCATCGCCTGAAGCATATACTTCATCTACTTTGTCATCTACTATCTCTTCTTCGTTCTTTTTATCCAAATCCTTCTTAGTCCTCTTACCCTTACCTTTAATCTTCTTCTTATATTTCACTTTTGTGTCACGTATCCCACTAGCATCTCTTATTAGAACCATCACTGAACACACGAAACAAAACAAAGAAATCGAAGAAGATGAGAAGAAATCTCCAAAACAGCCAAAATCCCTAATTTTAGATACAAAATTGTGAAAAAGGCAAAGGAAATTTGATAGAGAAAGATTTAGAGATAGATTCCTTATCTTGTGACCTCTTTGAATCGTCTAAGGTATAAGCTACTCTCGCTGGGAATCCACTCTCGCTGTCGATCTAACGTTTGTCTTCTTCGTTGAAGAAGAAGAGAAGAACGTGATTAGGGATTAGGGATTTAGGGGGAATTTTAGAGTTGGGCGGGTCGGGTTAGAATTTGGGTGGATTTTAATTGGGCTGAATTTTAGTTGGGCCAAATACAGGTATGGCAAACTTGTAATTAATCTAAACTCCTACAATTTTTTTATCTTTTAACAAGGTTCTTAATATAAAAAAAAATTAAAAAAAAAAATTAGAGAATGGCAGTTAAGATTGTATTTTGGCAAAAGATGGCAATAGAACCATTGTTCCAAATAAAAGTTGTCATGTTATAACCTAATGTAGTAAAAATGGCCAACTTATGTGTTACCTGATAGACGACTATGCCACGTATAACATGAACAAGCTTTCTAGAAATGGTCTATGCCACGTAAATATATAAGGGGGACCCAGACTTATGAAGAAAAAGAAACATTTTACAAATAATAATAATAATGAGTTTCAATCTATCCAACTTAAATATATAAATACACAAATCCAACCCATTTACTTTGCCACAGAGATTTCTTCCTCTCTACTTTTTCGCCACCACCACCACCACCATCTCTCTCTCTCTTTCTCTCTAACTATGTCCTGGATTCAAGTGGCTATGTCTGATGATTCGTTAGTCGCCGATGCGTTGCTTCGTCTCCGTCACTCTGAACCACGAAATAAGTGTCCTCTTAAGCTCAAATGGAGCGTACGTCAACGAAGATCGAAGAAAGGAGACCAAACTCGAGCTAGTCCTACCACACCACTCTCATGGAGCGGAAGCGGCGGTGGCGCGACCACCGTGGATGGCCTTGAAGAGTCTAGCGCCGCCGTGACATTTAGATCTAAGGTTTGTTCTATCATTTTCACTCGATTTTCTGGTTTTCTTTGATTTGAAACTCGTTTAACAGTAAGTTCGAAGTTTCTTTGTTGTTTTGGGTTGATTTAGAATATGGATTATACTCTTTGCTTTTTACCCACACGACGAGACGTTTGTTGGGTATTTTCGTCATTTTATGTTATCACGATCGTGTTCTTTAGCTGATCGATTATCATCTAGGTGCACCGACTTTTCGTTGACTAAACTACCCTCCAAAACAATTTTTGATGATGTTTTTTTTTTTCTTTTACAGAAACTAAATCTATCTTTCTAGATTTCTTTTGTTGTCTTCTTAGAAACATTTCTCGATTCAAGTTTCTAAATTCGATGATCTTTGCTTTTCTTTTGTTCTTTTACAATAAAAGTCACGTTTTCCTACTTTTTTTGCATCCCAGTCATCTTTATGAAAAGACCAAAAAGCCCTTACATCAAGGGAAGGTAGGTCTTTATAGTCAAATCAGCGTGTTGTAGACTTCAATGGTAAATAGAAAAAGGTTAAACATACATTCATTATGAAAATGACGAAAGTACCCTTGTTCATTAGCTGAAGTCAAGGGTATATGAGTAAATAGATGTGATAATCGCTGGAATTGAATATAAGATTTGAGTGGATTAGGTACGTGTGTGGTAGCGTTTAGTGGGGAGAGTAATGATCAGATGTGGCTCAGTGTAGACTCAGTTCAAGTGGTCAAAGTCTTTGGTTTTGGTTCCAACAAATTCGGTAAAATTGTTAAGTTGACTTTAGTTGCTGAATTTGATCAAAGAGTCGTCCACTAAAGAAGAGGGAATATTTGGGTTTAATAAAAATATTATTTAAAAAAAAAGATAATAGTAAGAGCAAGTGGTGGGTGTGGAGAATACGTGACACTAATTTTTGATGTTGGAGGAAGAAAAAGCATGACGTCTGAATGTGACGACTCAAATATACACGCGTTTAGTCTCAGAACTCACGCTCCACTCACGTGATTCTTTTTTTTTTTTGGCATAACGCATTTAGTTGTTGACCAAGAAGATCCTTCTGATTTTCTTACATAATCGTGCTTATAAAGTCTCTGGAATGTTAGGTCTGTGATTTCTTAATAGAAATACTATATAATATACAAAGCTCAACTGTTTTTATTGTATTAGTTTGGTGTGGTTATTGATTATTGATTGAGTTGGCTTTATCTGGTTGTGTTGTGTGTCTTAAGCTATGATCTGATTGCTTTGTTTTGTTGTTCAGATTTCTCAAACGAGTGCAATAACAACAACGACACTTTTCAAGAGGTCAAGAAAGAAAAAGGTAAAAAAAACATAGAAGACACTTGCTTCTTCAGTTACTGATGCAGTTACAGACAATAATCATAGTGTTTAATCAGAGATTGAGCAGCTGTGACCATGGCTTGGATTTTCTAATGAATGTATGATTGATGACAGACTTTGGCTGAGCTTAAAGAGGAAGAGATTAAGCTTTTGAAGGAAAGTAAAGGCCTGAAAGATGTATATACCTCTACTTAAGCCTTCTTCTTTATGTCTCTGTGTACTATCAAGTCCTTATGCTAATCTTAGGTCTGCTTATTACTTCTATTGAATCAGGAATTGGCAAGTATGCGATCTTTGGTCGAACAACAAAGAGAAAGAAACAATGCACTAAAGAAGATGAAGGTAAGCTCATCTCTCTTTCTCCAATACATCAATTCATCAATCATAAGAGAATATGAACATGTTAAGTAGATCATATTCGTCTGTGTGCAGGCTGAATCACAAACTGCATTATCCTGCAAACTCTCATTCGAACAAGGTTCTTCATTCTTGCTTCCTGACTTAAACATGCCTCTAGATAACGACCAAAGCCCTGAAGTTGTCTGCTGAATCTGCAAGCCATAAACGTATCATTCTTTTGTTTTTCTCATTACACCTAATCCAACTATACAACCTTCCACAAACATGTTTTTTAACTGTAACTATATATGAATATTGAAGAACATAGAATTAATCCTATATACCACTTCACTCATTTCCTCTGTGGCTGCTGAAGAAGATCATCTGCTTGAAGGTGAAGAGGTTTCATAATGGCTTAAGTTGTTTTCTGACATATCTTCTGTTGTCTTTAGCTGGTAGTAAGAATTTTGTTCTTCCATTCTTCTTAAGGCTTTATCTTTCTCCCATTTTCATAGGATGACATTGTAATTATCTACTTAGATAATAGTTGAACACGTTTTTTTTCTTTATTTCTTATCATCTCAGTAAGATTTATTGCACGATTACATCGACTTTTTTTTTCTAATCAATGTAACACGTTTCAGAATGTTTTACTACTTTGTATTCTGATCGATGGACTATAAAAATATGTTCTCTTCAATCTTCGTAATCTTTGCTTTTGGGTTTTCAGTTTAAGAAATATGGTAACAGACTAGAATTCCTTTAATTCTTCTCAATTTTTGTTTTAAATGAATAACTAAAATATGAACTGAACTAGGCACGAAATAATTTCAGTTCTCAAAATTCGATTATGAATAAATATTTGTAACAAAATTAAAATAATAACCAAAATTTTAGTTAGTTCAGTTTAATTTTCATTGCACCAGACTAAAATTCAAAGATAACCAAACCGAATATTAATTTTTGGTTTGTTTCGGTTTTGTGGTTCTGGTTTTTTTAGCTATGTCATAACTAAATTGCCAATTTCGTTTTGCTCTACAAGTTCAACTCCATTAGTACTTAATCGGAGTTAGGTAACAATAATCGTCGGTCACCTTAAACCCTAGAATTAAAGTTTAGCTTCTTCGTCGGAACGGCTCTTTATTTTCCTGACGCAGAAAAAAAAACGAAATGGCGTCTCTGGGCCAAATTACGCAGCCGTTTGCGCCGTCGTCGGATATTAGCCTCTTACGCCGTCGATTTGATCGACCCATCATTAGAAATCGAATCGGATTCAACGGCCGGATTTCGAGCGTATTGACTAACGCAGGCGAACAAGCGGGGGTTTCGGTAAAATCGAGTGTGAGTCAAAAGGTAATTGAAGAAGAGGCGAAAGTTATTGTGGGTACCTATGCGCGTGCTCCGGTGGTTCTCTCAAGTGGAAAAGGTTGTAAATTGTTTGACCCAGAAGGGAAAGAGTATTTGGATTGTGCATCTGGAATCGCTGTGAATGCTCTTGGCCATGGTGATCCTGATTGGCTTCAAGCTGTCACTGAGCAAGCTAGTGTTCTTGCCCATGTCAGCAATGTCTATCACACGATACCTCAGGTAATAGAGTTACTATGCATTTGCCTAATTGGTTCTATGCCTTTCGTTGAGAAATAAGTATGAGGAAATTATTCTATGGGTGTTAGTTCTTCCGATTTCCTCAAATTTCCAGGCTTTGAAGCAATAAACATGCTCATTCACACTTGCATATCAATGCAATGTTGACTCTCTGTCTGTTCCACTGGTTAAGAGTGTTTACTCCTGAAAACTCCTGAAACTTGTATTACGCTCTGTGAATGCCTTCATGCACTTAAGTTTTTAGTTCCAGCCATTGCTAGTGTTTTAGGATGTAATTATAGGACAAGTCAGTAGCCACATCGCTATTTCATATGAAAGTATCAGTAAAAGGTTGGACATTGCTACTTTTTACATACGATAAGTTTCTGACATCAATGTAGAGTTTTAGTTTATATATTTCATGTTTGTGTATATATACATTGTTCTAATATGCTATAACTTCTCTGCAGATAGAGCTCGCGAAACGTTTGGTGGCGAGTTCTTTCGCAGACCGTGTGTTCTTTTGTAATTCTGGAACAGAAGCCAACGAAGCAGCCATCAAGTTTTCAAGAAAGTTTCAGAGATTTACCCATCCGGAAGACAAAGAAGTCGCCACAGGCTTTATCGCTTTTTCAAACAGCTTCCCATGGAAGAACCTTAGGAGCTCTTGCCTTGACAAGCAAAGAACAATACAGAAGTCCTTTTGAACCCATCATGCCAGGTGTAACATTCTTGGAATATGGCAACATTCAAGCAGCCACAGAGCTTATCAGCTCAGGTAAAATAGCTGCAGTGTTTGTGGAACCTATTCAAGGAGAAGGCGGGATTTACTCTGCTACAAATGAGTTTCTGCAATCTCTGCGGTCTGCTTGTGATGCCGCTGGATCTCTTCTTGTCTTCGATGAGGTATATACTCAACATCTCGTCCAAACTTCAATCCAATTTGTTTTATTTTTAATTCCACTTTTAATTGGTCTTGTCTCAACTTGTTAATTTCCCAGGTTCAATGTGGTTTGGGTCGAACAGGTCTCATGTGGGCTTATGAAGCATTTGGTGTAACACCTGACATAATGACGGTTGCAAAACCATTAGCTGGTGGGTTACCTATTGGAGCGGTTCTCGTGACTGAAAAAGTTGCAGAGACCATAAAATACGGAGATCATGGAAGTACATTTGCAGGCAACCCTCTAGTGTGCAATGCAGCCAATGCAGTTCTTGATAAAGTATCGAAACCCTCTTTCTTGTCTAGTGTCTCAAGTAAAGGTCGATACTTTAAAGACCTGTTGGTGAAGAAACTTGGAGGAAACTCGCACGTTAAGGAAGTGAGAGGCGTAGGGCTTATCATAGGAGTGGAACTCGATGTGCAGGCGAATGTATTGGTCGATGCTTGCAGGGATTCAGGTCTTCTGATATTGACTGCAGGGAAAGGTAATGTTGTGAGGATTGTTCCTCCGTTGATAATATCAGAGAAGGAAATCGAATGTGCTGTTGAGATTATATCCAACAATATGACTGCACTTGATTGAAGCTCAAGGAAGAGAAATGATGTGTGATTGAAAAGACAGCAATGTTTCCATCGACTTGGTGTTTAGTTAAGATTTGGTCTTTGTCTTAAACTTGCCTCAATGTACCAATTAAAGCTCATTCAGAAAACTTGTGAATTTATTGATAAGTCAACCTAAATCCTTTGTTATTATAATTGAAGAAAGACATGTAACAAAGGTTCATACCATAATGCTTAGTAGTTTGATTAAACCATATCTTCCTTTTTTTTTTTTTATTTGTTACATAGTTGTTGCCCTGCAGACTTCATATATGTTTTATAGATTTTATAATCAATTTAGTTTATGTATATATTATCAAAAAGTTAGTTTATAACCTATTTTTGTTTTGTTGAATTGTTTGAGGCCTAAAATTAGGTGCAATAGATTTTAAATAATAAAGTTTTATTTGAAAGGAAGAC
>JAKUCM010002815.1:0-39363 GCA_023374145.1 Lepidium sativum | reverse complement strand
GTTTTACGTATGAAAATTTAAATTTGTAGATTTTAATATTTTTAATACAAATTTAACACTAATGTAGTTTTGTTTATCTTTTAGGATATAAACATTTCAAACTATCAAATAAGTATTTTTACTCAAGTGGTAGATAGCCATTTTTATTGTATTTCTCATCCGAATTTGATTGTAAAAATTTGTGTTTGTTCTATATAATATTATTAAGAGTCTAAAAAAATTTAACTATAGGTTTTATCGATACAACTGCTAATCAACTACTGAAAATATATAGAACATTGGAAGATCTTTTGTCAATTAAAAATGTAGCAAAACATTGGAAGATCTTTTGCCAATTAAAAATGTAGCAAAACATTGGATCCACTCTTTGTTTTTTATGTCAGTATTTGATTTTCCCCACTGGAACATCCTTGCTTGTTAATTACACAACAAATTTGATTTCATTTATTTAATAGAAAGAATTGTGAGTATTTTTAACAATTGACTTCTTTTTTGGTTATTTTTGTTGCTTTGGAGTTGGAGGTAAGGGATTTCAATATAAATATATGCATATAAAGACAAAACTATAGACCTGGTCCTGTATATAACACAAAAAAGAATGCAAAAAATTATCTACGTTTTCAATATAAATAGATGCAGTAATTATCTGTGTTTGCCAATAAAAAATATAGCAAAGCGTTGGATATATCAAGAAATTGCTAAAGAATTTAAGAGATTTTCATTACTTTCATAGTCTAGTGACATAGTTTTACATTACATATCTTTCAATTTTAAAAAAAGACAACACTTTGCTTTTTGGACAAGAAACTGCCGAGAAAAGAAGCTTTCATTGCAAGGAAAGCTGTGATTTCAGGTACAAGCATACAAACAAGATCTGTGCTTTGTCATTGATATGTCAGTTTAACTGACAAGTCAATTGACTTTTATGAGGCGTGACTGATATTCTGATCTATGGAGTAGGCACTACCAGGAACGTCAACCACAAGCTCATCTTTCTCTTCATCACTACCTGAATCAGTCTCCTGGAAACAAACATAACATAACTTTAATGCTACGAGCATGACAAGCAATACAAAGTGTCCTCATGTTCTCTAGCCGACACTCGCCTATTAATGATCCAAATTTCAAGAAAAAATGTTCACTCGATTAACCTTACATATGAAATAATGTATATGTGACATTGGTTCAGAATGATGTTTATCGAGCGGTCTGGTGTAGAGTATTGCAGACTTACCACCACCTTGGTAGACCGGAATGATATGATCTGCATGCCAAGCATTTCCCTCGGTTGGATCATTGACCAAGGTTTGGAGCCTTAGACATTAGAGGTGAGAATGATAAAACAAGTTGAATTTCTAAGAAAAAGAAAAAGTCTATGTTCAAATGCAGTAATTAAGCTCCTTTTCTATTCAACTGGCTTAAATGGCTTACAAGTTCTTCCGGGCAAATAACTCTGGTGCAACTGTGTTAATGTATCTACGGCGTTTTTCCAGCGGTAAAGGCTTTATCCGTCTGACAAGTTGGTGGCAGTCTAATTTGCCGTTTGTGCAAATTTCATGTTCTATCTGAAAAAGTTCCTGAGATTCGAAAATTTACACCTCTTAGTGATGCTTTAGAGGTATAAAATGATATGAAACTTTGTTAACCAAAACAAAACCACATTAACATAATGAAAGAATGACCAAGGAAAACCTGGCAGATATATTTGCTGCTTGTTCTTGTCCTATAATCTTCATAACATGCAAAATCACAAAAGAGATCCTCAAAATACTCGGGTTCTTTGGCGTTGTTTCCCCTAGAACAAACAAAAAATAAGTATAGCTGATAAAAAATTGTGAGCAATAGTCAGTAAATACACCGTGTTTCCACTCACTTGCAGGGCTTTTGATAGAGTTTACAGAGTGGTTCGTTGATCATACTCCAAGCTTGAGTGTATTCTTTTTCCTTCCTTTGGTAGCTACTTCGAAGGTTGACCTTCTTCCACACTGTATTTGGAGGTAAGGGAATACTTATCTCTGAATAGGGTGTGTCTTTTCCTTCCTTTCCTGAGCAATCCCTGATGCAGTAAACTCTTAATAATTATTTTGGAATCATATATTGGGAGATAACTTTTTAACTAAAAGACATACCTCGCTGTTGTGGCTAGTATTTTCACTCAAGTAACTTAGCTCCAGTGATAATGGTAACTGCAAAGGCTTTCCAAGCAGTTTCCGCTTTTCAATTGGCCCTTTCCACTCTTTCATATATTCTAAGATAGCAAGTACATGAACTGGATCTTCTGTAATGGATCCAAGAGTGTTTTATTGATACCCTCACTTGGATTGCTTGTTTCAATCTCCTCTGGTCGGAAGTTCTGGAAATGAGGCCTTGGTTGTGGATCTTTCCCAGGAATGCGAGAATATAATTGAATTCTTCCAGCGTTGGGGCTCATCTGATCGAATAAAACATCCAATTCATACGCGTTTTGGCTCCAAACAAGTAAAGATAATGATATTTCACAGATTTCAGAATAGCGATAAGAATAAGATACTTTCTTGTGCATCTCAAAACATTTCATTAATGAAATATTTGCATTTTATCAAAAACAAAAAAAAATAAGAATCAGATTGCAGCTTAGATCCAATAAAGTTAGAAGCTGACAAAAGATTAAAAAATGTGCAGTGGGTTCACCAAATCTGGCCTCCTCGACGTAATTTCACGTCCAACAAGGCAACAAGAATAACGGACAAAATAAGAAGAGACAACGTAGACTTAAAATTTACCTCAAATCGCAGAGTGTCTAGGAGTAGGAAAAGGGAGTTGGAATTATTTTCTTTCACAAGCCCATCATCAGCAATAAGCTGCATTATAAGAAAATGTATGTACATTTAAGGGCATACCAGAGAAGACAAATAGACCTTTCATAAGATGTAAGTTCATACACTTTTAGGCCGATGATTTTCTTGGTTTCCTGTGTGCCAGAAGACCTCTTCCCAGAGTCGGGACAGACTTCTAACATTTCCAAATCAGAAGTCATCTCGTCCTGCTCAGCCAAAAAAAAAGAAGAAGCCTTCAGCCAAAACGAGTGAATATCTGAGTTCCATAATCAAGGAGACAGGTTAGAAAAGCAGGCAATTCTGCCATTCATGTTTCATCCAGACAGTTGTCTTGTAAACTTCATCGTATAAGAAAGATAAATGTCCAAGCTGTTTGCAAATGACAAGTCAAGAGATAAACCTTGAGATCAATAGTATTTGATACATCTGTCTCAGAATCCAGATCGTCACAGCTTTCAACAATCTTATCACCTACTACACTATTAGCTTGTGATGGCTGCACTTCAAGAACATCTCTTTCACTGATTTCCTCTGCGGCTTGAAAGTATGTGCTCTTTCAATCTGCCCAGACATAAATTTTTATCATTCAAACTAATGGCTGCCTATGACATATGAATAAACCTCTATGTGGTGTGCTTATCTAAGGGGAAGGACAGTAATCTGCTGAGAATTAAGAAAAAGAGCAGATATTTGGGATGTACTTCGATTTCAGTCTTCCCATCATATTTTCCATCCGTGGTAGATGAGATATGGTGCAACTTCTTGTTCAGATTTTGCCAATTTGACTCGTCCATAGTATCCTGTTACATAATAGTTGCTATTCAAGTATAATGGATACAAAGAGCTTCAAGTGACAAGTACAGCAGCGGCAAACGAGTTTACCTTTGCGCAGAAGATGTATACATTGACCGCACTTGTTTGGCCTCGCCTATTTGCCCTATCCTCAGCCTTCGAAATGCAAGCGATTGGCATAATTGGTTAAGCAACGAAAACAAGAAGTTAAGAGTACAAAAATGAGCAGTACAGAAAAACAACCTGAAGCAACAGTGACGGTGTTTTAGGCAATTCAACGAACACAACATTTTGTGCTGCGGAAAAATCAAGTCCAACTCCTCCAGCTTTTACGCCAATTATTGCAACTTTCACCTAGAGGACAAAGCTGAAACTTCAAACGTATTGAAACTCAAACGTACCAATTGAAAACAAAACGTACCTTCTATTCCTATGCTTTCTCTGTAAATCTTCCTTGTCTTGAGCCGTAAGCTTCGGTTTTTTTTGTTTCTTTAACCGCAACTTGACCACTCTTTAGGTGAGTTACACATCACTTAAATCGTCTAATGAAAGTAGAGAATATAAAGAAACTTAGCTCTTTCTTTATTGATTAGAAAACTTTTTCTGAAAAACTAATCCAATTCTCTCTTATGATTCTTAGACAACTCCTAAGATATCATCTTAGATTCTTAGACAACTCCCCCCTTAATTCCAACATGATTCTCGGGAGTTAGAATTTCTTGAACTCCAAGCAAACTCCTCATTTCTTTGAACTTGTTTCTTCCCAACGCCTTTGTGAGTATGTCAGCCTTCTGTGCTGTTCCTGGAACATGCTCAACTTCGATATGCTGATTCTCCACACATTCGCGTATAAAATGATATTTGGCCAGTATGTGCTTACTCCTTCCATGAAAAACTGAGTTTTTAGTCAAGGCAATAGCTGATTTGTTGTCAATCTTTAACACAACTTTCTCATATTTTCTTCCAAGAATTTCATTTAGTAGCTCCTTTAGCCATATGGCTTGCTTTGCAGCTTTAGTAGCAGCCATGAATTCTGTTTCGCAAGATGATAAGGCGACTGTTGGTTGTTTCTGCGAAGTCCACGTGATCAGTGATGCGCCAAAGTAGAATACATGTCCGGAGGTACTCCTACCGTCATTCACGTCAATATTGTGGCTACTATCGCTGTATCCAGTAAGTTTACACACTCCATCTCTCTTAAAGAAGAGACCAAAGCCTGTGCTACCTTTTACATACCTCAACACATACTTTAAGGCTTGGCCGTGACACACTCGTGGTGACTGCATATAATGGCTGAGCATACCAACTGCGTAAGATAGGTCAGGTCGAGTATGCAGCAGGTATCTAAGGCAACCGATTGTCCTCCTGTATCTAGTGACATCGATCTCATCTTCGTCTTCAGCCTTTGATAACTTCAAGCTACTTTCCATCGGTACATGTGCTAGATTGCACTCGGTCATGTCAGTATCTGCAAGGATTGCTTTTGCATATCCTTGTTGCTTTATCCTTATTCCATTTGTTCCTTGTAACACTTCTATACCGAGATAATATGACAACTTGCCTAGATCAGACATTTCAAACTTCTTTGCCATATCTTCCTTGTATTGTTTGATTACTTGAGTAGAAGTTCCTGTTACAAAGAGATCATCTACGTAAATAGCAATTATTAAAAGATCATTACCTTTATTCTTTTGATAAACGGCTGATTCTTTCTTGCAGCGTGTGAATACCATTACTTTGAGTGTGTTGTCAAGCTTCAAGTTCCAAGCTCTAGGAGCTTGACGCAAACCATAAAGTGCCTTATTCAATTTGTAAACATAATCTTCTTTTCCTTTTTCCTTGTATCCGTCGGGTTGCATCACATAAACTTCTTCTGTCAAATCTCCATTTAGGAAAGCGGTTTTGACGTCTAAGTGGTGAATCTCCCATCCGTTAGTTGCTGCGAGAGAGATTAACAACCTGATGGTCTCAATTCTAGCTACTGGAGCAAATACCTCATCGAAATAAATTCCTTGTTTCTGTACATAACCCTTAGCGACAAGCCGTGCTTTGCACTTATTCACGGTTCCATCAATCTTCCTTTTAATCTTGAAGATCCACTTTAGTCCAATGGGCTTAATTCCTTCTGGTTTCTTGACAAGTTCCCATGTCTTGTTCTTTAGAATGGATTCAAGTTCGGCTAGCATGGCTTTTACCCATTCTCTTTTTGCCGCAGCTTCTGCATAATGTTCTGGTTATCCATCGACAGTTAGAAGCAATTTAATTCCCTCATGTTCTGCAAACAGCACATAGTTCTCGAGATACATGGGCCTTCTCACTGTCCTTCCTGACCTTGTTTGAGGTTGCTGCGTTGCTTCTGGTGCTTGAGATTATGTCTGGATCTCCTCTGTTTCATTCGGGTCTCCATCGTGTTAATCTGCTTCATTGTCATCCGAGACTTCTTCATTGCCTTGATCTCCGTGTTCTGTTTCTTCGAGATCAGCTTCTGTCTCGTTTTCTTCTTCAGCAAGCGCCTCTGTATAGGAAAAGATTGTGAATGTACCAGGTTCTGTTTTGTCGTTGAGTTCTGAAAGTAAGGACCAGTCCCACGCTTTCTTCTCGTCGAAGATTACGTCTCTACATACAATTACTTTTCTCGTGACTGCTTCATAGAGTCGGTACACTTTAGAGCTAGGTTCTGTCCCTAGATTGATTACAGTTCTTGCCCTATCATCTAGCTTCTTGACACTTGGACCGTTCACTTTAGCATATGCAATACATCCAAATATCCTTATATGCTGCAAGTTTGGTTTTCTGTCATTAAGACATTCATACGGTGTGAGGCCACTTAGTGCTTTAGTTGAGACACAGTTGATTATGTAAGTCGCATGATGTACTGCTTCGCCCCAGAACATGTTTGGTATCTTCATTCCCTTTAGCATACTTCTTGTCATCTCCATAAGTGTTCGGTTTCTTCGTTCAACTACGCCGTTTTGTTGTGGGTGTATGAAGCCGTGAAGTGCCTTCGAATTCCATTGTCTTCACAGAATTTGTTAAACTCAAGTGACTTAAACTCTCCCCCTCTATCGGTGCAGAATTTTTTAATTCTTAGCTGAGTTTCTCTCTCGATATATGCTTTATATTTCTTGAATTGATTGAATGCTTCACTCTTTTCTCCTAGCAAAACTGTCCACATATATCGTGAGAAGTCATCAATCAAAACAAAAACATACCGATTATTTGATGGAGTTGGAGGAGACTTTGGTCCACACAAATCTCCATGAACCAATTCTAGTGCTTTCTTTGCTCGATATTTTGACTGTTTCGGGAATGGAGTTCTTATCTGTTTTCCTATTTGACATACGGGACAGATTTCTTCTCCTTGCAAACCTTGTGGCAGTCCCTGTACTAGCTCTTTTGCTGCCATATTCTTCATGACTCCATAGCTTACATGGCCGAGTCTTGCATGCCAAATTCTTGTTAGATCATCACACTGAATTTGCATACATCTTGGGTACAAAACTTGCATTGGAGTTTTGCATAGGCGAGTTACAGATCTTGTAACCTTCGTCAATTGTCTCCCATGAGAGTCTTTTAACTCGAGGATGGCTCTTTTCATTGTCACTTCACATCCATTATCTGTGGCTTGTACGAGGCTCAAAATTTTGTGCTTTAGGTCAGGGATATAATAAATCTCTGAGATCAGGTCCTTCTCTTCTTTCTTATCCATGAAGCAGATCGATCATTTGCCGTCAATGTTTACGTGTGAGCCATCTCCGAATCTTACTTTTCCTTTAAGATTCTCATTCAATTCATAGAATAATTCTCTATTCCCGGTCATATTGTTGCTAGCACCGTTGTCTAGATACCATTCTGAAGCATCTCTCTTCTCAGCTTCATAATTCTTGGGAAATACTTTATCTTCGTGTAACAGAACCACTTCGTGCATATATAAGCCATCGGCTTCTACTGTTTCATGTTATGTCCGTATTTATCACACCTCCAACATCTTACCTTTAACATGTCTTTCTTCTCTTTCTCGTAACTTCCAGAGTTTTCTCTGTTTTGGCCATTAGATCTTCCTCTTCTACGGCCTCTCCCTTTTCCTCTTCCTCTGGAACTATGTGAACCTCTTCGTTGACCACTGGTTTCTTCAGCTTGGTTTGAACAAGTTTTGCCTCCATGGTGCCCTCCATATCCTCCTCTGTTCTGGTTTGGGGCTGCTGCATACATGAGTCTTCCGCGATCTTCTCCTGCATTGTGATATGCAGTTCTTTCTTCAAAGACTTTTATTCTCCCAATTATTTCTTTGAAGCTTACTGTATCTAGATCAATCCATTGTTCTATAGAAGCAATCATGTGGATGTACTTTGACCGAGGTAGACAGTTGATAAACTTTCTCACTAGCTTGTTTTCCTCAATTGTTTTACCGAGTGATGCAGTTTTGGTGGAGATTTCTGATATTCTTCCCACGAAGCCATCAATTGTATCATTGTCTTGCATCTTCAATATGTCAAACTCCATCATCAAAGTTCCAGACGAGCTCTCTTCACCTTCTCTGCACCCATGTTGCGTGTCTTTATTGCGTTCCGTACCACCTTTACTGATTTTTGTTCACCAACTTGCAGAACAAGTGACTCGGGAATGGCTTGGAATAGGAGTGATTTGGCTATGTTGTTCTTCTTGGGATCTGTTATGCCAGGGTCAATTTTTCCCAAACATCATAGATATTTAACAAGACTTCAATTCTCATGGCCCATACTGTATAATTTGTTGCAGTGAGAATGGGGCTCTGTACTGGTGGAGGAGCAAACTCTCTTGGCCTTGAGGGTGTGGTTGAATCTCCCATCTCTCGAGATCGTCGTTTATAGGTGATGATTTTCGTGTTTCAGCCCTTTGGATCCGGCTCTGATACCAATTGAAACTTCAAACGTATTGAAACTCAAACGTACCAATTGAAAACAAAACGTACCTTCTATTCCTTTGCTTTCTCTGTAAATCCTCCTTGTTTTGAGCCGCAAGCTTCGGTTGTTTCTGTTTCTTTAACCGCAACTTGACCACTCTTTAGGTGAGTTACACATCACTTAAATCGCCTAATGAAAGTAGAGAATATAAAGAAACTTAGCTCTTTCTTTATTGATTAGAAAACTCTTTCTCAAAAACTAATCCAATTCTCTCTTATGATTCGTAGACAACTCCTAAGATATCATCTTATTTATAAGGTTTAGACATCTCCTAAACTCATATGAAATTGGAAAACTTGAACTTTTCCTTTTTTCTAAATAAGCTAAATCTCCTTATTTAGATTTTCCTTTTCCAATGTTAGAATTACCCAACAAAAGCCACCGCATATGTCAAAATACTATACATCCCAAGGAGCAACCATTTTGAGATATAACAAATGTAGAAGAGATACTGTGCATACCTCACTAGAAAATTGAAATGATTGTACAGCCAATTGTCTATCTCTTGGCAATGTTGTCCCATCAATGCGGACAAAACCAATCCCTTTATCACATATAAATTCCTAAAAGGCAATAAATCACAAAAAAAAATTCAAAAGTAAACTACCTGCTCATAATATGCTACATTAGCTGGATTAGTATAATAACAAGTTTAAAATCAGAAAAAAACCTACTGGTAGATAAAACATTTGAATATTCCAAGATGAAGCACACTAACCTGAATTCCATTCAGAACCTTAAGGTGATGTGCAAAAATTACCATCTTACTTGTGCTTGTGTCTCCATCAATTTCTTCTGGGGTACAATCCAATCCCGTTAAAAGTGGTTGTAGAGATAACCATTCACGAAAGCCAGAAATCTCTGCAATGCCAAGTTGTTGATAGGAGAGTTTTCCACATAGATGATTTTCTTTGTCAACTAAAGCACAATAAAACAAAACAAAAATGATAAAAAGAAAGCAAATATATGCAAAAAGAATTGTCTCCTTGACATCTATGGAAAGAAAATGGTCAAAACATACAATCAGGGCCATTAGAGTTCTCTGCGTTTACATGTCCAACTTCATTTGAACCACAAGCGTTTTGATCTATACTTAAGAAGATGGCTTGCGTTTAAACTCCAGAAACTTGAGGTTTGTGTTACAGGTAAAAATTAAATGCCTTGAACACAAATGATAAAAACAATTCAACACACCTTTAGATTCACGTAAGTTCTCGATGACCTTTGTTATATCACCATCCTTTTGTTTATTAGCCGCACTGGCTGTAGCCATTCCTAAAGCTATATCGGACTTCTCTAGTAGTATGGTAACGATTTGCCTACGTTTTGGGGGTAACTGTGCTAACACATGCTGCTTCAGTCTTCTTATCTATATCAAATGAAAAGAATATTCACACCACATAGTTTTCTACCAACTCACAATACCATGAAGAAAACTTAAATGGCATATCATATCAGAGACATCATTGCCATAATCTTCTCATTTCTCTACAAACTTTTATGAACAGTACATGAAATAAACAGATAGTTAACTGAACTGTGAAGGTTGGGACATGGAAATATTTTCACCCAAACATCTAAATTAAATTGTCATAGTTATCAAGGTTACTAATTAGTTGTAACAGAAAGAATAAGATAATGATTTGATACACTTGGTGCTTTCTTCGGAAGAATCAATCAACAAAGAAAAACAAGTATCCACCATTGATATGCAACCATTACTACAAAACTGAAATAGAAGAATCAGGATTTACCATCACTGTTTGGTTTAGCAGTATGTTTAACTCCAGTAAGCGAGTGCCCTTTGAGAAATCCTAAATCATCGAACCAAAAGGTTTGTTACCATCTTGCTGTTGAAAAATGATTCAAATTATAATCAATGATTTCAGTTACATGTTTTGCTAGTTTTTTATTTCTAATCAATTGGGGGTTTCAGTTTTTACTTTTAATTATAGGACATAATGAGTTTATGGGTGTAGTGGGTGCTGTTACATTTTTGTTTCTTATAACTTCATGTTGTCTCTTTCATTTTTCCATTATCAGAGAATAAAAGATTTTAAGCAAAATTTTCTTTGTGTTCTCTGTTCTTTTTTTTATTCTGTTTCTTCTAGTGTTTTGTCTCGTAACAACATTGTGGTATCAGAGCTATGGCAGCTAATGGATCGAATCAGCAAGGTACGGTTCCAATATTTAAAGGTGAAAAATATCACCTTTGGAGTCTCAAGATGAAGACGATGTTCAGATCTCAAGAAAGTTGGGATTTGGTGGAGAATGGATTTGAAGATGCAAATCCTGCGGAACCTGATCAGCAATTACGAGAGAGACGCAAGAAGGATGCAAAGGCGCTGTTTTGGATCCAGACGGCTTTGGAGGATGATATCCTGTCTCGGATCTCAGCGGTGAATACATCTCACGAAGCCTGGGAAATTTTGAAGCATGAGTACATGGGAGATAAGAAGGCGGTCGCTGTCAAGTTACAGACTCTTCGTCATCAATTTGAAACACTTTTGATGAAGGAGAATGAGACGATGCAAGAATATTTGGCGAGAGTTTCCGCTGTTGTCAACCAAATGAAGTCTTATGGTGAATTCTTGTCAAATGAAATTGTTGTGAGTAAAGTTCTTAGGAGCTTAACTCCAAAGTTTGAATATGTGGTACCTGCAATCATGGATGCAAATGATATGAGTACATATACCTTTGACACCATGATGAGCTCGTTGATTGGTCATGAGGATCGTCTTGGTAATAAGACTGAGAAAAGTGAAGCAAAAGCTTTCCAAATGAAGGGAGAGTACTCTGGTCAGAAGAATGGCAGCAGCTCTGGAGCTGCAGGTAGAGGACGAGGCAGATCGGGAGGTCGTGGAGACCATGGAAGAGGCAGAGGAAGAGGTTATTATGATAACTCAAGATGTACCAACAAAAGTGACATTCAATATCATTATTGCAGGAAGTATGGTCATAAGCAGGCCGACTGTTGGAAAAGGCAGAAAGAAGAAAAGCATGCTAGCTTTATTGAGCAAGAAGATGAGCAGCCTCGACTTTTTATGGCATTTAAAAGTGAGGAAACGTCCAAATCTGTGTGGTATTTGGATAGTGGTTGTTCAAATCACATGACGGGAACCAAATCTTTGTTCAAAGAGTTAGATGAGTCCTACAAGCTTAATGTGAAACTTGGAAATGACAAAGAAGTTCAAGTTGAAGGTAGAGGAGTTGTGGCTATCCAGAATGGTCATGGTAATCCCAAACGCATCTATAATGTCTATTACATTCCCGATCTAGCACATAATTTGCTGAGTGTTGGTCAAATCGTGGAGAACAGTTGTTCTGTTTTTTTTATAAGGGTGTATGTATCATCAAGGATAAGAAATCTGGTCTCATGTTGGCAGAGGTGAAGAAGGCATCAAACAATCTATTTCCATTGAAAATGTCTTCTGTTGAAACAAGTGCTTTGGTCGCTAAAGTTTCTGATATTTCGAAGTTGTGGCATTTGCGGTATGGTCATCTAAAGAATGGGTTAAGAGTGCTCAATCAAAAGGATATGGTCGTTGGCTTACCAAAGATTGATGCTCTTAAGTTGTGTGAAGGCTGCATATATGGGAAACAAACTCGCAGGTCGTTTCCAGTAGGAAAAGCAAGGAGAGCAACTCAATGTCTTGAGATTGTTCATGCTGATTTATGTGGTCCGATGCAGACTGCATCTCTTGGAGGCAGCAAATATTTTCTGATGCTGACAGATCATTACAACAGGATGAGCTGGGTGTATTTTCTTGAATCGAAAGGAGAAGCGTTCGAGATGTTCAAGAAGTTCAAGGCTCTTGTGGAGAAATAAAGTGAGCAGCAAGTTAATGTGTTACGAACTGACAGAGGAGGAGAGTTTACATCTACTGAGTTCAATCAATTCTGTGAGAAAGAAGGGATACACCATGAGCTTACTATAGCTTACACACCGGAGCAAAATGGTGTAGCGAAAAGGAAGAACATAACTGTAGTGGAGATGGCTAGAAGCATGTTAAAACAGAAGAATCTACCTAATCAGTTTTGGACAGAAAGTGTGAGGACAGCAGTGTACTTGTTGAACATATCTCCTACAAGAGCAGTCTTAAACAGAACACCATATGAAGCTTGGTGTGGCAGGAAACCTGGGGTGAGTCATTTAAGAGTTTTTGGCAGTGTTTGCTACTCTCTTATAGATGTTCATAACAGGAAGAACCTTGATGAAAAATCTGAGAAATGCATTTTCGTGGATATTGTTCACAATCTAAAGGTTATAGATTGTACAATCATGTGAGTGGGAAGATTGTTGAGAGCAGAAATGTTACCTTTGATGAGGAAGCGGTTTGGACTTGGCGTGAAGGTGGAAATGGTGAGCTTGTGGAAATTTCCGTTGACAACATTGATGAACAAGAAGAGAGTCAAAATCCAGCACACTCTGTAGCTAATACACAAGCAAGCTCAGCGCCTAGCTCACCTAGAGTTAATGGGGCAAGTGATGGAGAAGGAAATTCAAGCACAAGTCCACCTCAAAAATTCAGATCACTGCGAGAAATTTATGAGGAACAACATGCATTTTTTAGTGCTGATCCAGTGACAGTTAATGAAGCAAAAAAGAATGAAGAATGGCGAAAAGCGATGGAAGAGGAGATCGCTTCTATAGAGAAGAATCAAACATGGCAGCTGGTTGAGCTTCCTAGTGATAAACATTATATTGGTGTGAAGTGGGTGTTTAAAACTAAGTATCATGTAGATGGCAGCATTCAAAAGTATAAGGCAAGACTGGTGGTTAAGGGGTATGCACAAGAATATGGAATGGATTATGAAGATACTTTCTCTCCGGTAGCAAGGTTTGACACTGTAAGAATTCTTCTTGCCTTAGGAGCTTATATGCGTTGGCCAATATATCAGTTTGATGTTAAGTCAGCTTTCTTGAATGGTGAGCTACTTGAAGAGGTTTATGTTGATCAGCCTGAAGGTTTTGTAGTTTATGGCAAAGAGGGTTTCGTCTACAGGTTGTATAAGGCTCTTTATGGGCTTAAACAAGCTCCCAGAGCTTGGTACAACAAGATTGATTCTTTCTTTGCAGATTCTGGCTTTGAAAGAAGCAAAAGTGAGCCTACTCTCTACATAAAGAAGCAAGGTGAAGGAGATATCCTTGTTGTGTGTTTATATGTAGATGATATGATTTACATGGGTTCTAGTGCTTCACTTATTGCTAAGTTCAAAGCTGGTATGATGGAGAAGTTTGAGATGACAAATCTTGGGTTGTTGTATTTTTTCCTTGGTCTTGAGGTTAAGCAAGTGGAAGATGGGATTTTTGTGTCTCAACATAAGTATGCTTGTGACTTGCTTAAAAGGTTTGACATGACAGGTTGCAATGCTGTAGAAATTCCTATGAATGTCAATGAGAAGCTGCAAATGGACGATGGAACAATGAGTGCATATGCAACAAAGTTCAGGAGTTTAGTTGGAGGTCTTATCTATCTAACTCACACAAGACCAGATATTTGTTTTGCTGTGAGTGCAATTTCTAGGTTCATGCACAATCCGACCAAGCATCATTTTGGAGCAGCAAAGAGGTTGTTGAGATATATTGCAGGAACAACAGACTATGGCTTATGGTACAACTCAGTTTCAGAATTTGAATTAGTTGGATTCACAGACAGCGATTGGGCAGGCTGTGTGGAAGATAGAAAAAGTATCTCAGGACATGTTTTCAATCTAGGTTCTGGAGCAGTTTGTTGGAGTTCAAAGAAGCAGAGAGTGACAGCTTTATCATCATCGGAAGCTGAGTATACAGCAGCTACTGCAGCAGCATGTCAGGCAGTTTGGTTAAGAAGAATTTTGGAAGACATCAAGCAAGAACAAGTGAAGGCAACAACAATTTTCTGTGACAACAAGGCAACTATAGCAATGACCAAGAATCCAGCATATCATGGAAGAACAAAACATATATCCATCAAGGTCCACTTTATCAGAGACTTGGTTAGTGAAGGGTCAATTGTTTTGGAGCATTGCAGCACAAACGAGCAGAGTGCAGATGTTCTTACAAAAGCATTATAGGACATAATGAGTTCAGTTACATGTTTTGCTAGTTTTTTATTTCTAATCAATTGGATTCAATGAGTTCAGTTACATAATGAGTTCAGTTACATAATGAGTTCAATTACATGTGTTGAAAAAGGATTCAAATTACAATCAATGATTTCAGTTACATGTTTTGCTAGTTTTTTATTTCTAATCAATTGGGGGTTTCAGTTTTTACTTTTAATTATAGGACATAATGAGTTCATGGGTGTAGTGGGTGCTGTTACATTTTTGTTTCTTATAACTTCATGTTGTCTCTTTCATTTTTCCATTATCAGAGAATAAAAGATTTTAAGCAAAACTTTCTTTGTGTTCTCTGTTCTTTTTTTTACTCTGTTTCTTCTAGTGTTTTGTCTCGTAACAACATTTGCAACATAATCAGACAGAAAGAAGACTGGAAAGAAACAAATGAAATGTGATAGAAACATCCTCTATAAGTGAGCACCATGCAATGGGAGTATTCTGCACTTGAAACAGTGAATCATGAGGACACAACAGGTTACCATATGAAGTCCATATTTACCAGGAAACTTTTCCCTTGCACACCTCTAACAAGCCCAACTTCGCAATAGGTTTTGGAAACTCATATTTGTACTTCCCCAGCAAACCAGGCCTGGTAACAGAATCAATGTTAGAAAACAGAAGTAGTGCTAATCCAAAAGTTTTATGTCAAAGTTTGTATATGACTTTCCATAGCATGTTTATTTGATGGAATATGTCAAAGGGCCTGTGGTCATCTAGGAAACAAATTTCAGAATAAATTAAACTCAAAGCAAACAGAAGATACTGATTTTACAGAGAGTTAGATTTCCACAACCTCGATAAAGAAGGAGTTCCTGACAACAGATCTATGTGCTTAACCTTTTCAGCAAACATCTAGGACTGTCTTTATCTGCAAAACATAACCGAAGTGTTTTAGAAAAAGAACCATTTTAAAAAGCACAACAACTCCACGGAGATAAAAGTATTAGAGAAAGTGTCACTAAATTATTGTGTTAACCAAAGGTAATTATAGTCAACTAGGAAATCAAAGAAAGTAAAGGACACAGGAAGGAATACTTAGAAATCATGTTAGCGCGGAAAACAAAGTATTAAATACCTCAGGTTGGTCTGACTTCTTTTTTGAACATCGTTGGTGATGAGATTCATCTACTATCAAGATGGCCCGTTCTCGCTCAAGCATGGTTTTCCGGAGATAGGCAGGATTGTTTTGACAAGGTAGCCAATTAATAGCTCTAAAAGGTACATCAATTCAAAAGCTTTCGCCTTTGGGCTCCAATGTAGCAAAATAAGAAGGTGAACGTGCTATAATGAAATTCTATATTCCATCAGTTAATATGTGGAAGACAGGGGAGTAAAAAATAAAAGAAAACAAAACCACAAGGCAAATGAGCAAAGTTGCTAGTTCTGTGCAGCTAACGTAGTCACAAGCGCATGTCAAAGAAGTTTTTAAAGAAAAGAGATAGTGACTTTGCCAAGATGTATGTCAGAAGGCAAACAAGATGGCAGCCAACGTTCCAATTCTTCTGCCCATGAGAAACGTAACACAGCTGGACAGACAACAAGTATGGAACCCTTACTTGTGAAGCATCCAGCAATGGCAATGGCCTGACACAAGATTGAACGCTCAGGATAACTTCTTTACCAAACTACTAAAAGCTCCAGAATTTCTTTAAAATACCACAATATTATTACCTGAAGTGTCTTTCCAAGCCCCATTTCATCTGCAATGAGACACCTGCCACCTCTCCGTAAGCCAAATCTTAGACCATCAAGTTGGAAAGGCAAAAGTGAATTCACCAGTTTTCTTGGCAGGTTTTCAATCAGTTTTCAACCTTTTCCTCCATAAAATGTTCGGGTTTACAAGGTTACCATTGCCCAGAAATGAATGACTGGGAAAGTTTCTCAACAACAGCAAACGTTTGTGTAAAATGTCCTTGAGGAGTTCTCATTCATGTATTCGTTTAAATAAGAAAATTAGTTACAAGTGTTTAAGATAGATTCCTAAACTTTAGGGAAATTCCTAGGATATGGAATAAATAAAAACAGAATATTGGATATTCGTTATCTAATACCCTCCCGCATACCCTCCTGCAGTTGGAGCGTTGGTCTTGTGACAACGACAAAACTGGACCGGAATTGAGTAAATAAAGAAGTCGGTAGGCCCTTTGTAAAAATGTCGGCGTATTGTTGTGAAGCCGGTATGTGAAGAATGCGAACTTCGCCTTTTAGCCACTTTTTCCCTCAAAAAATGAATATCGATCTCTACGTGTTTGGTACGTTGGTGCTGAACCGGATTTGTGGATAGGTACACAGCACTAATGTTGTCACAAAAGACAATGGTCGCTTTCGTGATTGTGGAGTGTAGATCAAGCAAGAGATTGCGTAGCCAACACGTTTCAGAGACTGCATTGGCAACTCCCTTGTATTCAGCCTTTGTGCTTGATCGTGATACCGTGCGTTGCCGCTTAGCTGACCAGGAGAGTAACGTGTTAGCGAGTAAGACACAATAGCCTGACGTCGAGCGTCGTGTATCGGAGCAGCCTGCCCAGTCGGCATCAGAGTAAGCGGTCAAGGTGTTGTCTTTGGAGTTCGTAATGCTGAGTCTGTGGGCTGGTGTGCCGTGTATGTAGCGCAAGATTCGATGTAAGGCGTGTTGGTGTGAGACACGCGGATCATGTATGTATAAGCAAATTTGTTGAACCGCATAGCTTATATCGGGACGTGTGAATGTTAGATATTGGAGAGCCCCGACCAAGCTGCGGTAGTGTGTAGGGTCTTGAACTTTCGGACCAGCTTCAGCCTTGAGCTTGGAGTTGAGGTCCACTGGTGTTGCTATCGGCTTGCAATGTAGCATACCTGCGCGCTCCAAGATGTCTGCAGCATACTGTTCTTGCGAGAGAAATACGCCGCCTGGCGTATGTTGCAACGAGATGTCGAGGTAGTACCCGAGTTGGCCTTAGTCTGTCATCGGGAATTCTTTCTTGAGTGAACCTATGACCGAGTGGAGGAGTGCTTGTGTGGAAGCCGTTAGTATTATGTCATCAACATAAAGTAAGAGATAAGCTATGTTCGAGCCGTGATGATAGACAAACAAAGAGGTATCAGATTTACTTTGCTTGAATCCCAAGTTAATGATGAATTGTGCAAACCTTGCATTCCACGCACGTGGAGCCTATTTTAGGCCGTAAATGGCCTTGTTTAGGAGACAAACGTCGTCCGGATGAGCTTTATCAACAAAGCCGGGAGGCTGCCGCATGTAGATCGTTTCAGGCAGCTTGTCGTGAAGAAAGGCATTTTGCACGTCTAGTTGATGGATGGGCCAGTCATTGTTGACAGCTATGTGTAGAACGGACCTTATTGTTGCTGGCTTTACTATCGGGCTGAAAGTTTCATCATAGTCGAGGCCGTTTTCTTGTAACTTGCCGTTTGCGACCAGCCGAGATTTGTATCGAGCCAACGTCCCATCAACCTTGTATTTGTGTTTGTAAAGCCACATTGCATTCACCACATTCACACCTGCAGGTTTTGGCACTAATTTCCAAGTGTTAGTGATATAACGAGTTTTAACCCTATATGCAAGTGCACAACAAACGAAATAGTATTAAGGGATCGAATCCATGAAGAACCAAGTTACACTCTCAATTCTTATTGAATCACAAGCTATATCAATCAAATAAAGGGAGTGAATTCTAACAACTTAGATATGAATGTAATCAAATAATTAAAGCAATCGGATGTTGGGTATTCATTCGGGAGTTAAAATTCTTGTCAGGAAAACTATTCAGGAACTACTCTAATCTTATTCTCGGCTTGAACATGAATAAAGGTAAACCAACTCTCGTTGAATCTACCCCTCTATCAATACCTAAAGGTCATAACTCTCGTTGGTTTCAGATTACAAATAGGCTTTATCGCTTAGGTTCAATTACCCACAATCCAACCTAGCATCAACTCTCGTTGGTAGTGAAGGAATTGCTCTTCTAATCTAGTTCTAGTTCTTAACAATCTTCTGGAAGGTTAACAACCTAAAATCATTGACTAGGTGAATAGGCTAATCCATACATTAGATTCGAGTATTAGAAGGAGAATCATCTACTAATCAATCATATTTGTTCCCCAACAATGAATTCTAAAACCCTAGAATCCCTAGATTCGATTTAAGGTCTACTCAGAAATAAAACAACAAAGTTGGCAAGTCATGATGAACTGAAACTGAAATTGCATAAAGAAAAAATAAGAAGGATTCAGAAATTCTTTTCAAGTATGAAGAGATCTTCTTCCTAGCTTACAAACTCTCAAAACTCTGTGAAATTTCGTTCTCCAATATCAAAAAGACGACTTTCTGAAAAAATAAGAAAATGAGTATTTATAGGGCCCAAAACAAGGGCTGAAAATCGCAAAATTAGGTTTCTGCGAAAGGCTAGGATCGATCGAGCACAAGGCGATCGATCGATCCCTTGGATGATGGGTCAATCTTCTCAGAAACCAAATCGTTCTTCAGATCGTGCGCATAATCCTTTGAGATGACTGATCGATCGATCGGTCCTTCCTTTCGTGGAGAATGACAGAAAATGCTTCAAACCTCTCCAAAGTCTACCTTCAAACATGATTCCAACTCCGAACGTTTTTGACCTGAAATCTCAATAAAACATAGACAAATTTCCCAAATATAACTGTAATAATGAGCTCAAAACCGACAAAATATGGGGAACATCAGTTACATTAATCAAAGCATTCTATTCATCAATCATGGAGGGTTTCCAATCTGGATTCAATAAGGCTTGCTTATAGCCCCGGGGAAGTGGAGAAGAAGTTTGAGAAAGTAGGGATATGACTCGTTTAGGCTTTCGAATCTCGTATATGTCGCGATGGCAATGGTTGTTCACGCTCCAGGAGTGAAGTGATTTGAGCTGGGGAAAAGGTTGATGGCGTGAGAAGGAGTTGTTTTTGAATCGAAGAAGGCTCAAAATCTGTATCAAAAGCTGAGAAGATGTTATATTTGAATCCAAAATATTTTGATAAGGAAAAGTCGTTTCATCAAATGTAACATGTCTTGAAATTATGATCTTTTTAGTTTGGAGATCATAGCATTGATACCCTTTGTGAAAAAGTGGATATCCGAGGAAGAGTGAAGGTGTGGAGCGAGGAGATAACTTATTGGAGCTGTTTGAGTGTGGGTAACATTAACATCCAAAAACTTTAAGGTGAGTGTAAGTGGGATTTTTTGTGAAGAGTAAATGAAAAGGAATTTTATTTTGTATGGATTTGGAAGGGAGAATGTTCAAGATATGTACCGCAGTGTGTATAGCCCCTACCCAAAACTGAGGAGGAAGGTGTGCTTGAAAGAGAAGAGATCGGACAGCATTGGTGATGGTTCGGATCATCCTCTCCGCCCGTCCGTTTTGTTGAGAGTATGGGGACATGAGAACCGAAATTGAATACCATTAGTGCTGAGGAACTCATGAAATTGAGCATTATTGTATTCTCCTCCATTATCACATTGTAGTGATTTTATTGACACATTGAAATGTTGTTTGACATAAGTGTAGAATTGGTAAAACTTGCCAAACACTTCCCTTTTCTGTCATAATAAAACCCAAAGAAAGTGTGAGTATTGATCCAAAAACAAAACATAGTATTTTATCCCTGGTATACTTGGTAGCGGTGAGGTCCACAAGTCTGAATGAATTATTTCAAAAGGAGAAGAAACATTAGAAGTAGAAGAAGTAAATGGCAACTTAATGTGTTTCCCAAGTTTGCAAGCATGCCAGGAATTTTTCGTGGTTTTATTACAAAAAATCGTTGAAGTAGAAATAAGAAAATCAAGAGTAGTGTTACTAGGATGAGCTAGTCTTTGATGTCATATGTTCGAATTTTGGGTGACCATGGCTCTAGGTTCTGCTCGTTTTATTGTAGGTGCTGAAAATGGGTAAAACTCTTCATTGCTATCACTGCGGTGTAGAATCCTCTTGGTTGTAAGATCCTTAATAGAAAAACCAAAAGGGTCAAATTCAATAGAAAAATTGTTGTCACGAGTAAAACGTCGGACAAAAATCAGGTTTTGAATGATATTAGGGGCAACAAGAATATTGGAAAGTGAAAAAGGACGTGAGTTAGTAGCAAGACTTATTGAACCCGTAGAAGAAACTCGAATTTTACTTCCATTTCCAACTGTTATTGACTTTCCAATGCTTTGTTTAAAACCAACTTTAGAAATACATGTACCTGACATAATGTGTGATGTTGCTCCCGAATCCATGTACCAATGCCCATCGGATGGATCTTGTAGTGTTGATGTGTTGAACGCGTGTGTATAGTCAGTAGTGTGCTCTGCGTTTGATGGTCCTTGTGTTTGTGGTCTCGAACCTAGCAGGCCATTACCTTGTTGCACTTGCGGATATTCCTATGGTGGCTGCCACATTGGGTAAGGTGCTGGCCACATTTGAGGGCCCCAAGGATATGTTACATTCGGGAAAGCAGGACGCGGCTGGTAGGAGCGCCCTCGGCCACGACCACGACCGTTTCCTCTTCCTCGGCCTCTGTTGCTTAATGAGGAGCTGCGGCTCACGAGGTCGGGCTGTTGTTGTGCTTCGTCTGCATTGAGTACTGTGGGTGATGATGAGTGATCCGCAAGCGACATGTTCGGTATTGTCACTTTTGATAATCGGTTTTCTTCATCCTCAAGCATTGATAGTGTATCATCGAAGGAGGGAAACGGTTTCTGATGCTTTATCACATTGATAATATTGTCAAATTTAGCATTAAAACCATTGAGAACATATATTACCAATGTTTTCTCTTGAATCGGAGCATCAACGTTGTAAAGTGAATCAACTAACTTCTTCATCTGATGGCAATAATCCGTGACCTTTAGATCACGGATTTCTTTAGTCCGAAGCTCATTATCTAGGCGCATAGCT
Organism: Lepidium sativum; assembly: GCA_023374145.1. Lineage (NCBI taxonomy): Eukaryota > Viridiplantae > Streptophyta > Magnoliopsida > Brassicales > Brassicaceae > Lepidium > Lepidium sativum. Next base: position 17,808 of record JAKUCM010002815.1, on the reverse strand, counting down.
CGTGCGTCTTTGTTACTTCGAAACTGGTTCTCGATTTTCAGCCATATATCTCTTGACGTGGATCCAGATATGAAAGAGGATTGAAAGAATTTTGGTGAGAGCGTGCCATAGATCCATAACTTCACGATCCCGTCATGCTTCCTCCAAGTCATGTTGGTCGGATCAGCTGGCAGAGACGTGCCATCGATGTGACCTAATACATCAAAACATAAACAGTGAGTATAGAAGAGCTCTCGCCAAGCATCATAGTTTGATTCCTCTAGGTCTAGGGTTATGAGAATATGAGACTTGATGTTGGAGATAGAATATACCTTCGTGCTTTGCATTATATCAAAAACCTTCCAAAATCGGAGACTTAAAAATCTCTTGTTTTTTAACTTCTCTTCTACATTTTGTCACCCCTTAACAGAAACAAAGGTTACCGTGAGATTATTCAAAGAAAAACTTACCTCAGAGATTATCTCGCTCAGTTGGAGAATAATATTTTGCTCTTCTGGGCATCGAGATCCTTGCAATTAAACCGACGTCACCGAAAACGAATCACAAGAGCAAATCTCAAGCCTGACGCGGAAATTTTCCGGCACACTGATACTCAATCCCGGTTTCGCTTCATAACTCCGATGCCTCTCTTGGAAACTAACATCGCCTTCGAGCTTCTGACATTCAGCTAACCTGAAATCTTGGTGTCCCTGTGAGGTTTCTGAATAATCAAACAACGGCTTTCGTTTTTCTCCACAACCTACTCGATTTGCTTCATCTCTCCGCCTTTGATCTTCTGAAACCTCCATTATCTGAAAATTTTGAAACGAACGAGCAGAAGCAAAAGAAGAGCGGGTTCGAAGAAGTTAAGACCAGTTAATTAAAATTAAGTCCGGTTCGCTTTGGTTCGGCACATAAAGGAACAATCAAACCGGATTCCCAATTTCAACAACAGAAGATGTTATACAACGTATATTTGAAAGTAAAGTCATCTACAGACAAGATTCAGATACTGGAAAATAGATTTCTTTGAAGATCTTACATCATAAGATTTCATGAACAAAACAAACCATTTTTCACAATTCAAGGGCTGTATCAGAAATTCACAACTTTGATCTCTTGCTTCCTCAAACCTTGCCTTCAGCGACTTGTGAAGGTGTGGGCTTCTTCTGAAAATTCTTCTTCTGAGATGTTTTATCGTTATCTTGAAGAGATATTACAGTTTCAAAAGCACCAACCAATGCTTTAACTTTACTCTTCCTTACTTCTTCAAGCTTATTCACAGTTTCTTCAATCACATTGTTGAAAAGTGTCTGCAACTTCTTCTTCACTTCAACTTTTCTATGCCTCAAAACAACCTTCTCTCGTTTACCTTCACCGTTTATCTTCACAGTGCCTTCTCTTTTATCTTTCAGGTTCTTCTTCCTTTTGTTTACATCACTTTTGAGCTTTGGTTCTTGAACAACTCGCTTCCTGAATTTGATCAATGTCGCAGTGGTATCTTCTGGTTTCAGTTCAATAACTTTCCCTTTGTTGAAACTCATCAGCTGCTTCGTTGGAGGAGCAGGAGGAGTAACCTTTAAACCAATCCTCTTAGGCTTAATCTTGCTTTCGGTTTTCAGCTTAGTGACAAGATTTGCAGAACCAGTCTCTTTCTTCTCAGACAGACCAGTATTAGACCTGGAAGTAGTCTGTTTGATTGGCCTAGGATCTGACCTCGTAACTCTTGATTCTTTGACCTCCTCAGACGATGGAGAGAAATAAGGTAATGGGATAAGGCTTTGCTTTCTGCTGCCTCTTAAAATTTTCTTCTCAGAAGATTGCTGAATCTCACTCTTAACACTTTTGATGCTCTTCTTCTTTACCTTCTCCTCACTAGATTCAACAACATACAATGTCTTCTCCAATACACCATCATCACATTTAACTGATTCATCAATCTTCGTCTTCTCTTTGTTCTTCAAAAGATCCTCTTTAGAACTCTTGTTCTCATTGATCCTTGAAACCTTTTTAATATCAATATTTGTCTTCTCCAATGCAACATCATCGCATCTAATCGGTTCATTAATCTTTGTCTTCTCTTTGTTCTTCAGATTTTTCAGAAGATCCTCTTTAGAAATCCTGTTCTCACTGATTCTTGAAACCTTCTTAATATCAGGATTTGTCTTCTTAACCATTCTTACAACAGCAGAACCATTCGGAGTAGTACTCTTGGTTTCGACTCTCTTAACCTGTAAACCATCAGAAGATTTGACAATCTCTCCAACACCTTCTTTCTTAGCAACCTCCAATGATGACTTTTCCGGTTTAGCAACATTTCCCAACGACTTCCTCAAAGTCTCACTTTTCTGAGGTTTCTCTAAGCCTCCACTTTTTTTCTTAACCAACTTCCATGGTTTGATCACCAAATCCTCTTCACGCCTCTTCCCATGTTTACATAGATCATGAGTGGAACTCGTTTGGTTCCCACGGTAACGGGGTTGAGACACAGCTTTACTTGCTTGTTTATCTAAACCTCTTACCGGATTCGGCTTCACTTTCACATGATTGGTCTCTGCAGCTGAAGGAAGAACATCATCTCCTTGAAAATCTTCATCCTTTACATGCATTGTTTCCACAGAGATCTCCATTGGCTTCGCATCATCCAAACAACACTTCTCAACAACTTGTGAATTATTCTCCTCAGACATTGCAATTTCTCTGCAGAACTAACAGATGTTAACATTATAGATTGCAGAAGAAAAATCAAGTTGCACAGATCATTAAAAACAATTGACAGAATGATTTGATCAGTGTGTCTCGATTCTTCTCTGATTCAGAATCCCATTGAAAGTATTCGAGGATCAAACGTCTACCTAAAACCTGAATCTTTAGCTTCAACATCAAGAACTCGTTCAATCAGCAATCACATCAACGCCCAACAAGAACAACAGAAAGTCAAAATTTACTCATGATTCATGAATCAATTTCGATGAACTGAAAGCAAAGGTAATACAAAAACAAACAAAGAAAGGTAGATTTGGTTTATGATCTCAACTTTTGATCAAGATTGAAGTACTAGTAAAATTGATGTTCTACGAAATTATGAACAAGTCAACTGCAAAGAAACAGTGAGACAGATAAAAAGATGTTACCTTTAGATCACCCAACTCTTTGAGTATTGAAAAACTGAAAAAAAAAACAAAACTTTCTTGGTATTGTGTAGAAGAGAATGACGAGTGATTAGAGACTTGCAAAGAAAAAGAGAAAGTTATTAGATTTGGATTCTAGGAAACAAAAATTGAGATCTTCGTTGGTGAGAAGTTGTATGAGCGGAAGAGAGGGAAGGAGAGAATCTTTTGACATTTTTTTCTTCTAAAATTCAGGTTTTAGCTGATTTTAATAAAGAGAGCCATATGATATGTAGTTAATTAATTACTCAAAGTGAATTACACCTTAATTAGTCAAACATATTTAAAATTTTCTGATCACAAGATATAAAAAGAAGAAAAGAATTGAATTTTATTTAGAGATGAGTTTTAGGTGAGTAGATGTTATCAATCCAATCGTAAAAGAAAAAATATTTAACAGAAAATGCGTAATATTATTATCGTCTCCAATTAAGTTAGATATCATTTACAACACTATATTATTTATATTATTTAGAGATGGATTTTAGGTGAGTGATGTCAATCCAATTGTAAAACAAAAAATATTTAACAGAAGATTCGTAATATTATTAATGGTAATAAAATATATTTTTTTATTAATTATGATAAAATCTGATCACTAGTAAATTAAGTTTCCATAGGAAACAACAAGTACTTCACAAGAACATTTACCGAAAATAAAACAAATTCTAAATTCACATCATTCTATATAATAAAGTTGCAAATGTCATATAATCTAATGGCGGTAAGTTCACATAAGCCAGCATATTTGCTTAATATGGGATCGAGTCATTATGTCTATATTATGTAAGAATTTGACTATTGGGTCGGTTGACCAATATAAATTAACAAAAAAAATTATATATATATATAATAAAGTTATAATTGATTATAGTGGTATTCGGAAATATGAAACAAGACTTTTTGTATTTTTCTAAACAATGATGCTTTCCAAGATGGACCGACGTTGGATTCTTTTGATTATATATTGAAAAGGATAAGATCTAGATGCTGACTCCAAACCAAAAAAAAAAACAGATATGCTCTTAATAATGTACAATTCTTCGTGCCAATAATAATATAATTTACATAATATTAATTTTATGAATTTGTATGTGTATGCCAAGTGTATATAAATTTAGTCTTAAAAATATTGTTTGAGAAAAGAAATAATGCTGTTTTCGTGTGTGTATTAGCAACCAAACCTTGACGAAATCAAAAGTTCAATGGCAAATAACGGTAATTGAAACGAAAAACTAATACCCAAAAATCATAAAACACATAACTATAAGTCTGGGGCATACAAGAATCAATGTCTGGAAAGAGACAAAATGTTCTCTGTGGCAATAGAAAAAGGGCGTTACTTTTCAACAGTGGTTGTGGCCGGCCGTTACTTAGAATCGAGATGTGATACATCGACTACATCTACTAATTCTCTGTTTTTTTTTGTTAACATTGGGCTACAAATGGTCCGGTCCATTAGCCAAGTTTTTGCAAATGCAAGCGGGGATTCGATCCCAGAATGTGCAAGTGTGCATGCCTTTTGTGGACTTACCACCTGCAACTAGGCCAAATGCCACTTGCACTAATTCTCTGTTTATTGGTTGGAGTATCTTCTATCGGCTTTTTGGGAGAGTTTGTCGAAACATATTTCGATACTAAGAATGTGATTTTTGTTGTTACGTTCGTGTTCGTCTCCATTCGAATGTGACAGTCCCGCTACGGATCGAGGGGATTGTGTATTTTGGTGATGAGAGTGCTACGCTTGTGTTCTGTTATGAACGTCTCCGCAGTTTTTGTACTACATGTGGCCTTCTCAGTCGTGATGTTGAAAGAAGTCATTGATGATGATGATCCTTCTGAAGAAGACAATGCTCTCCACTCTAATGAGGCCGTGGCCCAAATTGAAAGTCTTAGGCCCAAAATCTCAGAAAGGCCGAGGCCCAAAATTTGAATCTACTTTAAGGGATAGATCTGTTGCAGCTGTATGCTTCTGATATAAGCATGACACGTGTAATTACTGACTAAAATGTCTGCTATTGACAGATGCACCGACTCGAACCACCTCCTTTTTTCTTTTCTTTTTGCCTTTTTTTTGTCCTTTAATTTAACATATAATCTGGATTGCCTTTCTAATTATTTTTGTTAAAGTAATAGTTGAAAGTGACTTTCTTACTTTGACAGTTGTTTTCTTTTGTAAATGTTTTGATATAGAAACAACATAATATACTTATTTTTTAGTAGAGTGTTAGTATTGGTTCTTCCTAAATCAGGAAATACTAATACAAACTGATTCATTTACATGGATAGTAAATTAGAGTTATTTAGTTCTTTTGTCAGCAATAATGAATTCCGACTCATAGACGATTTAAAACTTTTTAATAATATTATATAGAATAAATTTTTAACTTCAAATTCACATTAAAATGATTATAAAAATAATATTCAACCACTTGACTATTATAATAAAAATTAGGGTAAAAAAAAATTTAATTATTTTGACTAAATGTTATTGACCAAAGCAAATTTCCATCTAATTTTGTGTATTTATGTGCATATAATTTTAAATTTCCATAGTAAGAATGAAAAGTAAAAACTAAAGCTAGAAATCCAAAGAAAGTCTAGCAACAACTACCCTTAAGTTGATTTAATCAAATTTAATTTTGTCTTTACTTAATACTATTGATATAACTTGCTTTTAAAAGGATGCTATAACTGTTTTATTCTCCATAAACCAAATGAATTAACGAGAATAATAATAAAGGGTGGTAGAAAGCTCATGTTTGACGACAAGGTTTGAATAATCAACTTGCATTAACCTCTTAAATAATACAAGTACAATATACAAAATTTGGACACAACATAAATTGGAAACAACATCTCGAGCCAAGTGAAATCAATAAATCCGACAAATTGCAAAGGTCACCTAACCCATCTTACATCACCACCAGTTATTGATTCAAGTATCATCATCAAAACTCAATTTCAGATTCAACAAAGTCCAGATTATTACAGCTTTCTTTTGTCTGAATCTTTTCTCCACTAAGGTCAGTTCTTACTTCTTATCTCAGTCTGTTGAAACTAAGAGTTGTTCCAGGGGTTCGAGTTCGATCTCCATAGCATTCCAAAGCTTTAGATTCTTCTTACATGTTTCTGGGTTGATTTTATTCCATTTTCTAATGAATATAATTACCTGAGAATTTTATTCGTCAGCCATTGTTATTAAGTGATTGCAAGACTGCCTTTGACTCTTTTCAATTTTCAATTTTCAATTTCCTCTTTTGTTTGGTTTCTTAAATCTCTCTCTTTTATTTTTTCTTATTGTAAATTAACCAATTCAGGATTATTCGAGTCAGACTTATAACCTAAATCCGTAAAAATTCCAGAGATGATTTATTTTTTTAATCAGCTAAGACTTCATCTAATGCTCTTAAGCGTGTCTGCATGTGTCGTTAGATAACAATATTAAACTAATTAATTATAATTAGTAAGCGGTTTAGGCTAATTGCAGCAATCTCTTCTCGTTATGAGTTATGACCATAAATCTATATTACTCTTCTTGTTCTATAAAATAATTTTCACACGCAAGCCTGTCTCTGTATTCACTTTCCGATTCTGGTAATTTTTGAGGTTAGGCATCCTTTCTCTAAATCTTGTCATCAAAAGTTCGATTTTTACTCTTTAATGGGTTAATTACATAGTTACACCTAACTCTCTAGTTTAAGTTCAGAAAAAGAGTATTCCTTTCTCTGTATATATAAACTTTCACATGCAAGATCACTTGCTTTGTTCTGACAATTGCAGAGGTTTGGGACCTTTGATGTTGTTTATCCGTCTTTAAAAAGTTGAGTTTTATTCTCTTACAGGAAAGTAAAAGTTGAAAATTTTGGATAGTGAAGCTCAAAAACAAAACAATGGGGTTCAAAGTTTGCTTCTTTGTCTTCTTGGGTTGTCTTCTTCTAGTTCCAGAGACTGCAATGGCGCATGAAATGAAACGTGCATCAATTGTTATTGAAGGAGCTCGTCGAGCTTCTGAGACCGACGAGAACTTTGTATGTGCGACATTAGACTGGTGGCCACATGACAAGTGCAACTATGATCAATGCCCTTGGGGTTACTCTTCAGTTATCAATATGGTAATCACAAAATTAGAGACAAGGATTCACCTTTTGATCACTTCATAGTAACTGACATTTTCTGATTTTCCGGATGATTAACAGGACTTATCTCGTCCCCTTCTTGCTAAAGCTATTAAAGGTTCGTAGACCAAAAGTTGTTCAATACCATTGCTTGTGTGTGCTCTTGATTTCTGAAACTTTGGGTTTCTGTATTTAGCTTTCAGGCCGTTGAGGATAAGAATTGGTGGTTCACTGCAAGATCAAGTGACTTATGATGTAGGAAATCTCAAAACTCCTTGCCGTCCATTCCAAAAAATGAACAGCGGTTTGTTCGGATTCTCTAAAGGATGCTTGCATATGAAGCGATGGGATGAGCTCCACAGTTTCTTAACAGCAACCGAGTAAGCCTCTAACTTCGGTTAAGTTTCATTGAGGTTCACATCTTCTCCTGTAGAAGAATCATGATTTAAGCTTTTGTCCTGCAGAGCTGTAGTGACTTTCGGTTTGAACGCTTTGCGTGGAAGACACAAACTTCGTGGAAAGGCTTGGGGTGGGGCTTGGGATCACACAAACACTCAAGATTTTATAAACTACACAGTCACAAAGGGTTACACTATTGATTCTTGGGAATTCGGTAACAAACATTTTTAAAGTCAGCCTTCTTTTACTTTGTGTGTTTTCTTAGCTTTTCCTTGTTCTTGTTTCAGGAAATGAGCTGAGTGGAAATGGAGTTGGTGCTAGCGTGAGCGCTGAGCTTTATGGAAAAGACTTGATTGTACTTAATGATGTAATCAACAAAGTTTATAAAGATTCTCGGTTAATCAAGCCTAAACTTGTTTCTCCTGGAGGATTTTATGAACAACAATGGTACACCAAAGTTCTTCAGATCTCTGGTCCCAGTGTTGTCGATGTTGTGACTCATCATATATACAATCTTGGTTCAGGTCTGGTTTGACATAAGAGAATCAAGTTAAACCAAAACCATTACTTCTATATCATTTCTGAGGAGTTCATTGCTTTCTCTGTTTAAATCTTGCAGGAAATGATCCGGCACTGGTGAAGAAGATATTGGATCCGAGTTTCTTAAGCAAGGCATCTGAAACATTCACGAATGTGAACCGGACAGTTCGAGAACATGGACCGTGGGCTTCTGCGTGGGTTGGAGAATCTGGTGGAGCTTTCAATAGTGGTGGCCGTCGTGTGTCTGATACATTCATAGATAGCTTCTGGTAACACAATAACTTTAAAAGAACTAACTTCATACTCCATGATTTATTTCCCTTGCTTTCCTGTTACCGACACTAAAGAACTAAAAGAACTTCCGTTGGATCTAATCTCTCTTTAAGGTACCTAGATCAGCTTGGAATGTCGGCAAGACACAACACTAAAGTATACTGCAGACAGACTTTAGTTGGAGGGTTTTACGGTTTGCTTGAAAAGGATACATTTGTTCCTAATCCGGATTACTATAGGTTAGAGTCCCAAATTATTTAGTCTCAGCACCACTTACAAGTGCAAAAAGAGTACCTAATTTATAACCAACAACTGTTGGATCGATAGATCTTCAGGGTTTAAACTAATCTTTCCATAAATGACTTGGAACAGTGCACTGCTTTGGCATCGATTAATGGGAAAAGGAGTTCTTGCGGTTCAGACAGATGGAGGATCACCGTACTTGCGGGTTTACGCTCATTGTTCAAAAGAAAGAGTGAGTTACTCATCTCTTGTTTTCGAGTGTCTTTTTTATATGGTTAGAGTTTGCTTAAAAAGGTTTGCATAATTCTTGGTTTCAGGCGGGTGTGACATTACTTCTGATAAATCTGAGCAATCAATCGGATTTTACTGTTAGTGTCAACAATGGCATAAACATGGTTTTGAATGCGGAATCTAAGAAGAAGAAGAAGAAGTCATTGTTGGATACTTTGAAAAAACCATTCTCTTGGATTGGAAGCAAAGCTTCGAATGGATATTTGAACAGAGAGGAGTATCATCTGACACCAGAAAACGGTGTGTTGCGCAGCAAGACAATGATCTTGAACGGTAAACCGTTAAAACCAACCGTAACTGGAGATATCCCGAGCCTTGAACCAGTCCTCCGTGGTGTAAACTCTCCGGTTAATGTCTTGCCATTGTCGATGGCGTTCATTGTGATGCCTAGTTTTGACGCCTCTGCTTGTTCATAATGTTGAAGTCTCTTTGTCTATTGAAAAGTAAGAAAAAAATATAATTGTTCTGGTAACTGTATCTAATGCTAGTAATAAATGATTACATTTGCTATTCGAGAAGTTCTATTCATGTCCTTTCATGTACAATTCAAGCCAATGAGAGCATCAGCATTGTATTGTTGAACCTTCCATGGGATTCATAGAAAAAAAAAAAAAAAAAAAATTTGAAACGCGGAACCAATCAGCTTCCGCCACGTTATGAACCCGTGCCTCACAGGCTCAATTAAGAGCCGGGCCGCCACGTGGCAACCCCTGATTGGCTCCGCGTTTTGCAATTTTTTTTATTTTTTTTCCTAAGAACCCCTCCTCTTTGAACCTTAATGCTGATGCTCGGAGTGATTGTTTACACATCAAACTAAACAACCGAATCAACAGTTCATAATATCAAACATAGGGTCTGCGACAGTACTAGCCGTAGCCAAAAAGACAACAAAAAACGAGAATCAATTCCCAGAACTACAAGAAGTGTCTCCACAAGATGAAGAAGTCTCTCCACTGAGTTTTGCCCTCTCTTCATAAGCCCATTCCAAGCCGTGACAGTAATGAACTGGCGGATTGAATCTACTGTCGGTTATATCATCGGGCAAGAAAGCACCGTTCTCCACAAGAAACTTGACAGCCTCTCTCTTCCGTCCTTTAGCTGCAGCATGGAGAGGAGTCCAGCCACAAGCACCCCAAGTTCTGGCTTCAATGTTGGCTCCACGTTCAAGAAGCAAGTCCATGACTTCGATGTGACCTCCTTCAGCTGCAAGGTGAAGAGGAGTCACTCCTTTTGATTTAGGCCCATACGCTAGTGCATTCACGTCTGCTCCTTGGTCAAGGAGCTTTTCAATAGCTTTGAGATCGCCTTTTCGCGATTTTATATGGAGCTGAGTCCAGCCCCTGTCGTCTCTGTCAACATCCATTTTCATGGACCGGCGTCTAAATGAGTTAGACCGGAAGGACAGCGCAACTGGCTGCTTTTGTAGCATCTTGCACTTAGTTAGACCAGAACTGGCTTGATATACAGATTTCGGTCGGAGAGAATCAAAGGAGATTTCCTAAAGGAAAACTTACTAGACAAGGAGATTATTATAGAAGTGACAGAGATTTACATGATAGTTGGTTTCAATCCTATATTCAAGGATGTCCAAAGCAGATACACCTACTTGTGGCTAAAAACCAAGATCAAGAGAATCGGAACTTATGGAAGAAGAAGAAGCAGAATTATGTGATTCAGTTGAGAAGTGGATCAAACTCAATCAAGGGGAATGATTAGAAATGCAGTAAGGGAGAAAAGGATTCAAACCAGGGCCAAAGACACGGAGATTTTGAGGAATCACAATAGGAGTCATAGACAGTGAAGAGTATACGAGCATCAATCTGAAAGCAATACGGAGCTTAATGGTTTCTAGGAACTAAGAGAAATCAGACAAAGCCTGGATCAATGGGCAAAGAGAAAGGAGGCAACATCGAGTCAGAGTCAAAACGGTGTATGTAAATTGCAGCGTCTCTATCTGCGTGTTTTGACTAGATCTGTTGACAAAGGAAGAATGAAAAACCAAATTAGTCATAAATTTCTCAGCAAGATAACAAAAAATCGCCAGAAATATTCCAGAAAGTAAACGTCTAATACCAAACTCACTAACAAGACTTGGTGAATCGCTAGAAAGATTGTCAGGTGAATGAAAAATCTAAACTTTGGAAAGGAACAATCTAGTTTTAAGAGGAGAAATCCCAAAATGAAGCTGAAAATCAAATCACCTAAAATTCAACTAAAATTAAAAAGCAGCAACAAAAAACTTCCTCGCTGATGAATACGAACAACATAACGAGCAATTCAATACCAAAGAAATTGGGAAGAGGAGGAAGATAGAGAACCCGTATGCGCAGATGCTCGGGGAGGAGGAGAAGAACAAACACGAATGGATATAAAGATTTCTTCTTGAAGGAGAATCTAAATCGTATTAGGGTTTTCTCGCAGGTAGAAAGAGAACCGTATTTGCAGATGAAGAGAGAGAGAGAATAGTGGAATATGAAGACGAAGATGGAGAAAGAAGAGCCAGAGAAATCGTATTTTGTTATTTATTTTAACTTTAAAATCGAATATGTCAGCCCAATTTTGGCCCACTAATATTTTATGTGCCGATCTACTCGATTGAAGAATCTAAGTAATAGTAATATAAAACATGACATTTTATGAGTCATGTTTCTAAGAAGAGTTAGTATTTTACAGTAAGCATTTGAAAAAGAATATTAATGGTAGTTTGTCTGTTTCAGTTGAACAACTTGAATTTCGATGTTAATGGTTTCTTGCATTTTTATTTGTTGTCTGATCGTCTTTTTCAAATTATTCTTTGGTGTGAATACCATAGTGGTCTTGCTTCCTCAAACTTGTATGTTACAAACATTGACAATGCACTATTGGCATTGTCCCAAAATAATCAAAATTATCTTTATTTTCTTATATATCTTGAAAATATGTCTTTTTATTTGTCACAACTTTAGAACATTCAGTCAAATAAACATTATTATTATTTAACAATATAGTGATCTTGCTTCTTGAAACTTGTTCATTACAACATCGACAATGCAATTGGCATTAATCAAAAATATCTTTATTTTCTTATACATCTTGAAAAATTATCTTTTTACACTTATCACAATTTTAAAATATTAAAATAAACTCATATAAAAAATTCAATAAATTATTTTAAATTAAAATTATTTAACAGTAAATCATTTAATTAATAGTGATACTAAATTTTATATATTTAAAAACGAACGGAAATTAAATTATATTTCATAATACAAAAATGAAATTTATTTATTATGTTGTAATGATATAACATAAAGAAAACATGGTGTTATATTATAATATAATTTATTGAATTTTTTCTCTGCTAAAGCATGATTTAGAATCTAATATTTTCAAAACTAATTAACATTATTATGTGTAGATAAAAATCTGATATACATGTTTAAAAATAGTTAACTTTTCAAGTTATTTTTACCAAGTAAATGAAATAAGCTAAGATTAGCCATTATCAAAATAATTAAATTACATAATGAGATTTCTTAAAACAATTTTTTAAATGTATACGGAGTAAGCAAGTGACATTTAGTCTAGTGGCATGTAGTAAGTCCACAAGAGGTAAGCGCACTTGCACATCCTGGGATCGAGTCTCCCCGCTTGCATTTGCAAGAACTTGACTAATGGGTCGGGTCGACCATTTGTGGTCCAATGTTGACAAAAAAAAATGTATGCGGAGTAATTAATGTTTGCAGATAATTGTACTATTTAGAAATGAATAAAATCTATATATTTTAGAGTCTAGTATATTTTCAAAACAAATTAACATATATTGTGTAGATAAAAATCTGCTATATATGTTTAAAAATTGTTAACTTTTCAATTTACAAATAAAATAAGCTAAAATTAGTCACTATCCAAATAATTTAATTAGAATGAGATTATATTTAAAACCATTAAAATTTTCTTAAAAATGTATATGGAGTAATTAATGTTGGCAGATAATTGTACTAATAAGAAATGAGTAAAATCGATACGAGTATTTTATATAATTACCTCAACTGATGCTCCACGATTAATAAAGAAGAAAAACAGAGAGATATAAAAAAAAACAGAGTTCAAGTAGAGACTCAGACAATCGTTGATCACTAATGGATTCTTCTTCAACAGAAGTCAAAATCGTCTCGAAATGCTTTGTTAAACCCAAAACCCTACCTGAAAAATGGAAAGAACCATACCATTTATCACCATTAGATCTTGTGATGCTCTCTATGCATTACATCCAAATGGGTCTTCTCTTTCTTAAACCATCAAAACTGTCTGAATCTTATGATGCAGTCACACCGAAAGATTTCATGGAGACATGGCTACAAAAGCTAAAAGATTCTCTAGCAGCAACTCTTGTCCATTTTTATCCTCTTGCAGGTCGTCTCTCGACTTTTAAATCCGATAATCCGAGATCATACTCGGTCTTTGTGGATTGTAATGATAGTCCCGGGGCTGGATTTATCCATGCTAAGTCGGATCTATCTGTAAGAGATATTCTTGAGTCCAAGTATGTTCCTCTCATTGTTCATTCTTTCTTTGACCACCATAAATCTGTTAGCCATGATGGTCACACCATGAGTCTCTTATCTATCAAGGTACAAAATCATTTAAATCACTTAGCCAAAATGTTTTGGTTTAAACATTTCTGAATATTTCAGGTAACAGAATTGATAGATGGAGTGTTCATTGGACTGTCGTTGAATCACGTGATGGGAGATGGAAGTTCGTTATGGCAGTTTTTTAACTCCTTGTCGGAGATTTTCAATGCACAAGAAATAGATAACTTGCTTCTCAAGAATCCTCCGGTCCTTGAACGTTGGTTTCCTAAAGGCTACGGATCTGTCTACAATCTTTATTTTACTAACCCTAGTGAATTTATCAGCCGATTCGAATGTCCGGTCTTGAAGGAGAGGATATTCCATTTCTCATCAGAAACAATAAGATCATTGAAATCAAAGGCTAATCGAGAATGTGGAACAACAACAACAATCTCTTCTTTTCAAGCATTAACTGCGTTTATATGGAGATGCATCACAAGAGCAAGAAAATTAGCATATGATCACGAAACTCGTTGTAGCTTCGCCGCTAATAATAGAGCAAGAATGGATCCACCATTGTCTTTAAACTATTTTGGAAACTGCATTTCAGCTATTAGGTCAATGAGTGTTAAATCAGGTGAACTATTGGACAATGATTATGGATGGGCCGCTTTGAAAATGCATCAAGCTGTAATTGGAAACACTAGTGAAGAGATCTCAGCGACAATAGAAGAATGGTTGAAAACCTCATTTGTGTTCAATTTAGAAACACTTTTGGGATCAATGGTTGTTCACATTGGAAGCTCACCAAGGTTTAAGAAGTATGAATGCGAGTTTGGCTTGGGGAAAGCAATTGCAGTAAGAAGTGGTTATGGTGGTAAGTTTGATGGAAAATTATCAGCTTATGCAGGGAGAGAAGGAGATGGAAGTGTAGACTTGGAAGTGTGTCTTGTTCCAGAGTTTATGGAAGCTTTGGAATCAGACAAAGAGTTCATGTCTCTTGTATCCTCTTTTTCAAACCATAAATTGTAACTATGGAAGTTAGAATCATGCATCTATTATGTAAGTTAAGATTAGTGCAAAAATAAATGTTGTTATTTTCTATATATATGACTATAGCATTACAAGTTTTTTCAAATCATTAAAAGTATCATTAGAGATCCACCACACATATTTGTATATACATGATATCATTCAATGTGGGGAAAAAAATATCTCTCAAATCATTGATGATGATAGCTATAAGTGGACAGTAAGAAGATAAAAGAAACCAACGTTTGATCTTGGAAAAAAATGGAATCTTCTTCATCGGAAGTAAAGATAATCTTGAAATGTTTCGTCAAACCTAAAACCTTCCCTGAAAAATCGGAAAATTCATATCATTTTTCACCATTGGATCATATGATACTCCCACTGATTACATCCAAAAGGGTCTTCTCTTTGCCAAACCATCATTTTCTGAATCTGAAAATGAAGTCCAACCAAAAGATTTCATGGAGACTTTACTGAAACGGCTTAAAGAGTCTCTAGCCGCAACACTTGTCCATTTCTTTCTCCTCGCAGGCCGTCTCTCGACTTTGGAAACCGACAATCCGAGATCTTACTCTGTGTTTGTGGATTGTAATAACAGTCCTGATGCTGCATTTATCCATGCTGAATCAGATCTAAGTGTATCAGATATTATTGGGTCCAAGTACGTTCCTTCGGTTGTTTATTCTTTCTTTGATCATCACAAAGCAGTAAATCGCGATGGTTACACCATGAGTCTCTTATCACTCAAGGTATATGTTTTGATTACTTTGAACTATATATTCTTCGAATACGATAATAGATGTGTAGTAATAATTAATAGATAGGTGGAGTTGTTTTACTAAAAGTGGTTTATAGTTTGCCATGTCTTTTACACAATTGGAGGTTAAGAGACAACTAAAAATGATTTTACGGAAATAAATCTCTACATCTCGTATTTTTTACCACACTGACATTTAACTGCAAACACTGTAAATAAATATGTTATGCAAATTTTCAAAGACATTTTACAAATTATTAATGGATTTTTTATAGTCTCGTACACTAAAATGTTCAAATCTCCTTGACACGAAAGCTTAGATTTGATATATTATTTATTATAATTTAAAAAATCTTGTGATATATAACATATTATTTTGGATTTGGCGGACTGATTTACATTTTTCAGAGTAGAAGGTTAAATTGAAAAAACAAAACCAAGTGGGACAAAATCCTTATAGAGAAAAAAAGAGCTTAAATCTCTTTTCCTTTTATAGGTAACAGAACTGGTGGATGGAGTGTTTATAGGATTGTCTATAAATCATTCGATTTCTGATGGAACCTCCTTCTGGAACTTGTTCAATTCCTTGTCAGAGATCTTCAATTCACAAGAAGGAATCATTGACAATTTGATAACAAAAACAACTTGTTTTGTCTCAAGAATCCTCCAATCTTTCGTGAAGTGACTGGTCCTCTGTATAGTCTTCTTTTAGTGAACCTGATGAATACTTTAGTAAACTCACATCTCAGGAGCTGAAAGAAAGAATGTTCCATTTCTCATCAGAAATAGTGACATGGCTGAAATCAAAGGCGAATCAAGAATGTGGAACAACGAAGATCTCTTCTTTTCAGTCTCTAAGCGCACTTATATGGAGAAGCTATTAGAATATGGGCTTCCAACTCAAAACCAATTGACAATGAGTGGATTGGCCCAAGTCTTATATATACTAGAGAGGATCCTTCCAACTACCAATGTGGGGAAAGAAGTGGCGGTTAGGAGCGGTTTTGGCGGTAAGTTTGACGGGAAAATATCAGCTTATCCTGGAAGAGAAGGAAGAGGAAGCATAGATTTAGAAGTTTGTCTACTTCCAGAGGTTATGGAAGCTTTGGAATCAGATCAAGAGTTCATGTCTTTCGTCTCTTTGATTTCTTGAGTTTTTCTACTCGAGGTTTTTGTTTCAGACTGAAGCTTTGGAATCAAATGCTTCTAATAATGCCTTTGCGTGTTCAAATTTCACAGTTATGTTGGTTTTGAGTCAAAGTCAGCAGTTGATGTGAATTGCAACTCAACAAAGATTTGTTCACTAGACTCAAAGTTTACTTTTATAAGCTAAACTCTTAACTCTAGTAGTACCCTCTCACTCGCAAGTGAAGAACCCGAGTAATCCAGAGACTAATCTAGGCTAATCACTCTCTTAATTGGATCTTATTTCTCACCTCAAATACAATAATACACCAAGTAAGAGAAATGGGGAAACCAAACAACTTATTAATTTTGAAGGAAACGATTACATAAGCACGACTCAAACTAGATAGAAATGAAATTGATGTTAATTTGATTATTATATAGACTAAAATTATTGTTATTCATTTATTATATATACAGAAAGAAACTAATTATTATATTAATTCTTTATGTATATCACCACGTCGTCGACGACGATAGCTATATGGCGATATGTATACATGATGACATCATTGATGATGAAACTTATAGGCCCCAAATCTACATGTTTATTATATTAAGAGGACACTAAAAGCAGCTTCAATAGTAAAACCAGCATTAACGGTAGTTTCTAATGTGTTTCTTAGGGTTAAATAAAATTAAAATTAAATCAAAAATTCATTAATATGCTAAGGATTGTTTCTTATTTAAGAAACGATTTTGGTTTTAAGAGACTGTGACGCGACAAATTTCGATTGGTCAGTGAAACAAATACAATAAAAAAAATCAAAAAAGTTTTTGTCTCTCTCATCTCTCTCTCGCGAAAGAAGCCGGAGAGGGAGATTGAAATTGGGAGAGAAGTTCTCGTTTGAAGGCTTAAATTGATTTGATTTTGAAATTAGAAATTAGGGTTCGTCGGTTTTAGACTTTGAATTCCGAGATTTCTTCTCATCATTCTCGTCCTTATTTGCTTCCGAGTTAACTCTCAATGTGAATTCAGTTTCACTGGATAGTAGGCGCTGCTTAAGAAGAGATCCAAGGTCTTGCAGAGAGATCTTCCTAGACCTCCAGCTGCATCATTGGAACTTATAAGGAAGTCATTGCTTTCAGCTGATGGAGACAAAAGCTCTATTGTTCCTCCTACTCCGATTGAGGTTGCAAATGAAATGGTAAGAAAGGAGCTTCTACAGTTGCTGGAGCATGATAATGCAAAGTATCCGCTTGATGACAAAGTCGAGAAGAAGAAAGGATCCAAGAAATGTAGCAATGCTTCTCAAGTTCTTGCA
>JAKUCM010002814.1:0-24048 GCA_023374145.1 Lepidium sativum | reverse complement strand
GAGAGAGAGAGAAGATTTTTTTTTTCTTCTAATAAACGAAAAAAAAAACAATTCTAACTTTTTGTAACGGCACGAGAATTTGATATAGTGGAATTATTTTCATAAAAAGTTAATTATGATGCGAATAAAAAAACTAAAGCAATATGAGTCGACGACAAACGAACATTTATTTCGACAGCTTGCTTATTCATGGAAAGGAAATCTATAAGCATGTCATATAATATGAATCTAACTTTAGGGTTTAATTTGATCACTGGTTCAATTATTTACACCTGAATCATTTTCTTTTCGAAGTTTAAGTGTTTTTCTTTTATAAACAGAGAAATTCTGTAACTCAGATCTAGATTAATTTCCGGAATCTATAAAAACTTTTTTTTTTGTTATTTGAAAACGTCTATGATAGCCAAAGATGTCTAGTAGTTGTAAAGACTTGAGTCCTATGAAAAAAGATAATCATAGTGAATTTTCTAACTAACCAATTTGGTTTTTGAAAGTTTAAGTATGATATATGTTTAAAAAAGTATGATATATGTTTAATTCTTTTGGGAAAACACAATTTAAAATGAAAAGAAATTTATTCAAGAAATTGGATCAATGGTACTGACGAAATCATTAATAGTAAATTGATCGTTAAAGCACAAGTGAAAGGGTAAACCTATCAATTTGAATAAAAATAATTGAGAAAGAACAAATTAAGTTTGGTGTTTTCCACCAAAATCAAAAGCCAAATCGCACGTGCCATTCCTTTTCATCTTTATTCAAATGCAATTTTTAAGTTACTTTATAAGTTTTATTTTGCATATTATACCTTTTGTTACTTATAATTGACTCATTGTAATTGAAGTTTTTAATCTACAAATTAGTGAGTGGGCTGGAAATTGAGGAAGTGCCCTCACGATTGTTTCGATTATTGTAAAGGTTAAGGAATCAAATGTGTTTATGAATCTTAATTGTCAGAAAATTTTGAGAGAGTTCTTTAATTAGTGCCTTCACTAAGGTTGGAAACGAATATCATAATATTTTAGAATATGAGTAATTACTAAGCTTGTTAATTCTTTTATATAAATTTATCTTCAATGCAAAATAATATAATGTATTTTGATAAAAATATAAAGAGTAAGATGTTGTGGTTGGGTCTGCATGTGTGAGCATGTTAGTTCTAAAGTCATCTGTGAGATTGGCTTGTTCATACTCCTTACCACTTGCTTTATCTTCCTCAATCCTTCTTTTACTTTTTATACTTCCAAAGTCATCTGTGTTTGACATTTTTATGTTTGTTTACTCATTAGCTTCTTTGATTTTATCCACTTTATTAGACTAATCAGTCGATTTACGACATATAGTAAGTGCCTGGAAAGTAGAAAACTGTGTGAAACGACCTTATTCTCTTCGCTATGTAAAACTATTTCGTTTAAAAAGATATTTGAATCGGATTCAAAATTTGAACTACCGTTTACTAACATATTCATACAAGAGCGTTTCACAATAACAGTTATTGTAAAAATTTACTAACTTTTATACAATTACACTATTTAACAGATACAATGTTACCAATCAATTTTATATACTCGATTTATATTTGTTGCAACCACTTTTACAAACCATTATCTCCAACTGCTTGTTTTCAAATGACAAATGAAATTTTATTTATCCATTTATTTTGTTTTCAACCGTTTTATTCAAACACTTTTACAAAATTAACCAAATTAAACGTCTATATCTGAATTTTTGTACTGTTTAAAATTCCTTACATTTTAAGTATTAAATATTGTTAGTTATATAAACCACAGTTAGTTTGAGTTATATCACTTCTGTACTTCTGTGTCCTTTCAAAAGTTTTCAATTTCGTCTTCAAATAATATGTATGATAAAACTATGATTTTCACTAGCTTTGAAGAGCTTAACTAATATTAATGAACATATTGTTCTACTTAAATTTCTGAGAATTTTATAATTTGCTGAATGCGAAATATTAAACCGCACATGCATGTGAATATGACTTTGTGATTGTGAAATGTGGTGGGACTGCTGCATTTTCGTGGTATAAGTCATATAAAATATATGAACTAAATTACAAATAACTTCAGATTTCTTTTCGATTATGTAGCTTACAAAAAAAAAATTTATATATTTTTTTAAGTAAACGCTAAAACATAAGTTAGGAGTTATTCTACTAATAATCAAATATTTTATTTAATATTTAAATATTTGTTTGATTTAATATCTATGTAATTTAATTTTCTTAAAGTAGACTATATTTGTTTTAGGTTAAAAGAATTAGTCTTAGCATCATGTTCTGTTCAATTTTTTGTAAATACAAAACAAAAGTTTTTTTTGTTAGTAACTGAACAACAAAACCTGATACATAACTCGATTCATAATCTAAAATCCTAAAATAATATCAGGTGGAAGTCTTGCGACTCACTAGAATCGAATTTTGTAAAGAAAACATCAGATTAATTACATCAGAAAAGCGTTTGATTTTCACTTATTTTTCTTCCAATTTCTTTATATCTTCTATGTATAATTATTCAAAAAGTTATAAATATGTACACTTAAGTAGGACATATGGTAAACTTTCTACATAAATGCGAGCGAAAATTTGTAGAAGCTTTTAACATCAAAACCTTTTATTTTTTCAAACCAGTTTGTATTTTTTATTTCCCATTTCGACCAAAAATTATTAGCTGCTACGTGAAAATATATGATTTCCCCTTAGAACAAGTATGAGAGATGCATATGAAATTGTGTCGAAACCATCGTAGCAGCTCTAGTATGTTCACAATATATATATATATATATATATATTTTAAATGCATGTGTAATATTTCGAAATAATTTCATTTCAATAATAAAAACCCGAATAAATATGCAAAAAATGAATAGCAGGGCATGCAAGTCCACTCAATAAGACGAAAGGTATTGGACCACTTAGTTCCAATCTTACTATTCTTATGAAACAACCTTATTCCTAACTAGTGACAATTGAAATTTCATAAAATTAGAATCATTGGACTTTGTAAACTTTATCAATTTATCTTTTTATGTAAACAAGTGTGCACGTGAATAATTGAAACTTCAAAGTTTATCAATTATATATGAACAATATTTTCTTTTGTCAACATTAGATCACAGCTAAAAATGTGCAAATGGGTATGTCACCTGCATATGACCAATACTTTAGCTACATTTATTTATGTGTTTCTATTTTTCTTTTTCTATTATGTAACTCTTATCATTCTGTAATTTTAAATTAGAGTGCACTGAATTAAGTGAAATGATAAAGATATTTTACAAGATTACATGAATAAGAACGTAACTAAAGAAAGTTATATCTCAATCTTAAGATTATATGCATATAGAGTAGTGAATAGTTATCTTCAAATTTGTCCCCTTCTTTGTGCACATTTTAATTGGATTCTTCAGCTTCCACTAAGTAAAAATACGATTAATGGAGATACTTTTAAAACGAACCAAGTTTAGCATTACAATTATTTTAAGGTATTTTTGAATGATAAAAATTTGAGGTGTGGATTGTGGAATGCCACATCATCAGAACATTTTTTTTGGTCACAAACATCATCAGAACTTTACAAGAGTTTTTTTTGTATTACAACAATGAGTTTAGACATCAATCTATAGCCCCAATTAAAATTTAAAAAGTATAGACTCCTTTTCAAATAGCTAACTGGGCTTGACTAAATTAAATTGGGCCGAATATCGATTCAATAAATCACTTTTACAGAATAAATAAAGAAGCCCAATTTCGGCGACAGCGAGAAACTGCCCTTTTCTGTCTTTATCTTGCTCAGGTGAATTTGACCCACACTTGTTTGTATATATTACACATTGTATTTATGTCTACCAAATGTCTCTGATTCAGATACACTTATGCTTCTAAAATCACAACAAGCATGCTTTTTTGTTTTGGTTATGCCTCTTAAATGACATTTCTAACATCTGAATCTATAGTTGATCAAAATCAGATTGTCAGAGTTGTATTACCTATATCGTTGGACAAGCAAAAACAGAGTTGATAAGCTAAATATTAGTTTACTTTCTGCTACATTAACCAAGTTTGGTTTTAACAAACCAAAACAAAAGAAAATAAAAACCTAATCAGAAAACCTCGTGGCTTTCTCAAATTAAACTAGGAGGAGATGTGAACCTTATAAGAGCTGGATTTGGCATTTAGATGGACACTCAGGAAGGTTTGGAAGATGAAATAGCTGATTTTGTGAGTTGCAGTTTATTGTTATCATCAACAACCAGTTTTACTTTAATCACTTGCAGAGACTTCATTTGGCACAAAAACCCCTTGAGTCGTCTAAAATCTCTATCAGTACCTGTGAACCCATATATCTTCAGCATCTTCACTTCATTTTTACCAATGAAAACTTTCTGTTTTCTTGCACAGTTCAAGCCCTGGAGCAAGTACAGAGTTAGGATTGTTAGTTTAAAGAACTAATCAAGTTTAAAATGAGAGATTATATATGATACATTACACACCTTGAGGACCAAGGTTTCTAGCTTTTGACATTTACTCTGAAAAGTAAGCTTAATAATGTTTGAAAATATTGGTAACCTCCAATAGGCAACCTGAAACATACACGAAAAACATATTAGTGGTTATGGTAAGACCAAAAAATGATAAAAATCAAGACAAGGAAAAAGATAGAGACAAAGAAATAGACCTCAAAAGAAGCAGATGAAAGGGAATTGTCTTAAAGTTATCTAACGTTAGCTTAACCAGTATCTTGCTCCAGAAGATTCTACTATAGATAGGAAGATGCATTGCCGTATCTTGCGAAGTCAATCTTAATGAGAGTTTTTTTAATGCAAACGCAATCAGAGAATATTTTATCTACGAAATCCCTGAAACTCTGTGATGTATTATATATCTCCTCTCTCTTGTAACATATTCCTTGGGATATAGTAAATCAGACTCGTCTAAATAGAATTGATGTTGACAGGCAAAGAGTTGATTCATCAATGGAAACAAATACCTCCATCTTTTGGAGAGAAGAGATGTAAGATATAATACGATGTATAAAGATAAAATCGGATCAATGTTCAAGCAAACAAAGAAATGAAGTCTTGCTTATTGTAATTGGGTATTATTTCAAAGTCCAAATTCTTATTGTCCAAAGAAATGAAGCAAACAAAACCCAAAAAAAAAATCAAAGTCCAAAAGTCTTATTTCAATAAAAAAAAAAAATCGGGTTTAAATTGGGTATTACCCATAATAAATAGGTTTTTTCCGGGTATACCCATTGATTAACAGGTACCCAATGACATTTTTTTTTGTCAACGATAATTAGAACGAAAATTACGGAAATACAGAAGTCATCACTCTACCAAACTTAGCCAAAGTATCGACTTTGTGATTCATGCGTCTTGGGATAATCGAGATTGAGCAGGTCAAGAACCGGGATCTAAGCCTCTGGAATTCCTCCTGATATGGAATGAAAGCTGGCCACTCCTCTGGATGCTGCAGGATAGAGAAGACTGACTCGCAGTCGGTCGAGAACTCCACCTCCTGGATTTGGCGCTCCGCGATAGCTTCCATCACCCCGATAACTGCTTCTACCTCCGCATGTAGTGGTGATAGACTCCGATGGATCCTCAGGGATCTCGAACATATTCCTACCACCGAATCTGGAAAGCAAATCCAACCGATCCCTGTGTAGGGATCAGTCGCCGTCCAGGACGCGTCCACGAAGCATTTATAGCCCGTGAAACCAAGATTAGCTGTGGTAGGGAATATCATGGGTGATTTGTTCGATTCTCGAATAATCCCCCGAGGGTCTCCTAAAGTTGGGATATCCTGGTGGGCCATAGTCCACTCCTGATAATCGAAAGAAGCTCTATCCAAAATAACTTGGCGATTGAGGTCAACTTGTGTAAAGCAAAACTCATTCCTCGCCTTCCAAATGTGCCAAATAAGCCACGGGGCACTCCCCATGTCTACTTGATATCGAGACCTTGAGAACAGATAATCCAGATTATACCAAAGTGAAACCCCGGGAAAACCCCTAAGGGGGATGGAATCCGTGATAAGGCCCAAACTTGTAACGCCGGCGGACATTCAAATAACAGATGGTTGATTGATTCAACGTCCGCCCCACAACGCTGGCACCTGGGATCCTAGCCAATCCCACGCCCCATTAGGTTCTCAGCCACAGCTGTGCAGCCTGACAGCGCTTGCCAGATAAAATGTTTAATTTTTGGTGGACATTCTAGCTTCCAACAACTTTGATAGAAAGTATCAAAATTTGGCCCGGACAGTCGTTGGTCCGTGCTATTGTCGGCGAGTGTATACCCTGATTTGACAGAGTAGCGGCCATTTGGCGTATAATGCCATCCCCAGTAATCTTGCCGTGCACGACGTGGCAGTCTAATAGCAAGAATCAGCGCCGCATCCGTGGGCTCAAAGTATTGTCGCACTAAAACCTCTTTCCATTTACCAGTTTGACGATCTATGAATTGATCTACCATCACTTCCGGATATATGTGGAGAGACGACCTCACCGCGGCCCTAGGGACCTCACCCGGTATCCAGGGATCCTTCCAAATCTTAATTTGTTTCCCATCGCCAATTTTCCTAATCAACCCTTTCGCGATTAAAGGACGGGCCGACATGATGCTTCTCCATCCATACGACACTCTCCCCGTGATGGACGAGTCCATAATACACTTATCTTTATAATACTTCCCTCTTAAGACTTTAGCCAATAGTGACTGTGGGAATTCCAATAGCCTCCAAATCTGTTTTGCCAGAAGAGCCGTGTTAAAATCCTCTAAAACACGGAATCCCAATCCTCCATTTGATTTTGGATGACATAGATCTTTCCATTGTTTCTAGTGAATACCCCTGGTTAACCCAGAATTTGACCACCAGAACCTTGCTATAGCTGACTGAATTCTTTGTAGAATCACCCTCAAAATCCTATAGCAACTCATGACGTATGTCGGGAGTGCTGTAAGGATTGATTTAATCAGTACTTCTTTCCCAGCTCTTGACAAGAACCGATTAGCCCAAGTATCTACCCTGGCCTGTAACTTTTCAGCTACGAAAGAAAAGACTCTAGACTTAGAGGCACCTATACTCTCTGGTAGCCCCAAATACTGTCATATCCCACCTACGTTACCGATTCCCAAGAGTTGTTGAATCTCACTCCTAGAATCTGGTACTATATGCTTGCCAAATATAATTGAGGACTTAGCAAAATATATTTGCTGTCCCGACCTCTGTTCGTAGTTAGCTAGAATTTTCATAATATAGGTTGCCTCTGCTCTGTTAGCTTTGCAAAAAAATAGGGTATCGTCCGCAAAGAGAAGATGCGAAATAGACGGACACTCTCTAGCTATCTGAATCCCAGATATATGTCTATCTTGGACCGCTTTACGCAATTGGGCAATAAGAACCTCGGTACACAAGATAAAATAGGTATGAAGACAAGGGATCCCCTTGCCGTAGTCCTCTCTGGGGAACAATTCGTCCACCAGGGGCACCATTAATTATCACCGCATATTCGACACTCGTGATACACCACATAATACACGTTATCCATTTTTCACAAAAACCCAGATTTCTCATTAGGGCAGCTAGGAAGTTCCATTCCACTCTATCATAAGCCTTACTCATATCGGTTTTTATAGCCATAAATTGACCACTAACCGATTTATTTGTACGTAACGCATGTACCATCTCTTGTGCAATCAAAATATTGTCAGAGATTAACCGTCCTGCTACAAAAGCATATTGTGTCTCTGATACGACCTTTGGAAGTATCCTTTTTAACCGCAGACACAAGACTTTTGCGATTACCTTATACCCAATATTGCATAGACTATTTGGTCTAAATTCAGCCATGGTCGTAGGACGGGCCAACTTTGGAATTAGACAAATATTTGTCTTGTTCAATCGCCTGTCGAATTTTCCGGTCCTTAGAAAATTATCCACAAGGGATATGAGATCTATCTTGATTAGATCCAAGAGGATTGGAAGAAGAGGGCGGTCATTCCATCCGGGCCTGGAGTCTTATCAGGATCCATTTGAAATAAGGCGTCTTTTACCTCCTCTTCAGTAGTAGGTTTCATTAAGAAGTTATTATCCGATTCAGAAACTTTTCTTTCCAACTCGTCCACATTTACCTGGTGGACGCCGTTACTGGTAAACAGATTCGAAAAATAGATTTCAGCCTCATGACAAATATCGTGTTCATGCTCAACCCAAATCCCTCGACTATTTGTTAACCCAGTTATCCTATTACGTGCCCGCCTCTGACGCACCACAGAATGGAAAAACTTAGTATTTGCATCACCCACTCTTAACCATTTATTCCTATTTTTTTGCTTCCAATACGTCTCCTCGTCGAGATAAGCCTGTTTGATGTTAGTATTTGCCGCCAGAAGGGCAGTAGCATCAACTGGATCACTGCTGTTAAGGCGTTCAATCTCCGTTTTCCAATGCTCAATTTCCTGTCGTCCTGACATCAAAGTATCATGTCGCCAATGAGAAATTTCCTTGCGACAGAATCCAATTTTATCAACCAGAGAAGGGGATGATCGGCCACGCATAGTAGCTCTAATCCAACTCCGTTCAACGATATCTTTGAAACCCGCTTTTCCTAACCATCACTTATCAAAACAAAATTGTTTTACCGTGGCCGGACTCATATGCTCTTGACAATTTACCAGAATAGGCCGATGATCTGACCCTACCATGTCTAAATATTTTATTTCCGTTCTTGGAAATAATTCATGCCAATCACCGTTACCAAAAGCTTTGTCCAGGACACAACGAACGACCCCATTGGAACGTGTTCCTTGCCACGACCATGAGTTCCCAATTTTCGGGAATTCTAATAATCCACAATCCCGCAACATTTGATTAAAAGGACGAAATGAGTTTGAATTCCTTAAAACACCTCCTTGCTTTTCATGATTACCAGAAATGTCATTAAAGTCTCCACAAATTATCCATGGGTCTGACCGATTTAAACTCATACGTGTAAGTTTTTCCCAGACATATAACCTCTGATGGCTTACTGGTTCGCCATAGAAAAAAGTTATATGTGATTTAAGCCCAATAAGATCTAAAGATAAATCAATCATATTTTTATCCTTATGATTTATCGTGACATTATAGTTATCGTTGTATAATAGGGCTAAGCCTCCACTTGAGCCCACCGGTTCAACAGTTACCATTCGATTGTAACCCAAGTGTTCTTTAATTTTTACCAAAAAGACCTCTTTGTTTTTTGTTTCTTATAAAAATAAAAACTCAGGTTTAAACAATTTTCATAAATCACGTGAATAATTTATTGTGATTTTATTACCCAATCCTTGAACATTCCAACACAATAATTTCAAAATCATAAAATCAGTAAACTCGTGGAGCCTTGATCTTGCTCTTCTGATCTATCCTCCTTGGATTTGGAGACAATGTGCCCACCAATGCCAACTCCGAACGTGGAATATTTAATCTCCCTACGTCCCATTTAATAACCAAAGAAACAGACTTGTGAGGTGGTTATCACAAATTCAAATTCCAAATCAAACCTAAAAACGAGGCAACATTTCTGCGATAGACAACTTATTTCAAATTTAAATTCAAAGCTGCGCCTATAAACTAGGATTTTGAATCTAACAACTCTAGGATTTGTATTTTTCTTAGCAAGGTTCCTAGTTCCATGTATTAGCCAAATCCGCCAACCAAATTTTTGAAAAGCAAATTGATTTCTGCCATAACAGATTAAGCCCAATATAGGTGTTGAAAACATCATAGATTTATCACTACTGAACCTGATATATTTGGGTACTATATTGTGATAAATATTAAGTATGCGGCACACGTAGAAAGAGAGGAAGAGAGACAGATAGTTAATCTCCTTGCACAAAACAAACTCACAACATAGGATCATTGTATTCCAGAGACAGAATAACCTAACAACAACCATGTGAATACACATCAATCCTGCGTATGATCTACATATCTGTGACATAAGACAGAATTTGTCAAACACATAAACAACAATTTTGTTTCCTAACCAGCACACACTCAACCTAGAGATATGCGATCCGTGACTCTCAGATGCGGGTACCATCAGAATAGGAGTGATGCACCATGTACTTATGTCCATTGTTACTAAACTGGTCCAATTGTTTTGATGAGAACTCAGACACACCAGGACTCCGAACCCATTCAAAACACCATTCTAAACAAACTACCAGACTACGGATCATAGTCCTCTTATGGAGTTTTTCGGCATAATCATATCTGAAAGTAATGTTATCAGACTTTGGTTGGCCAAACCCACAACTTAAGCTCAGTAAACCAAGCTCATCATATTGCCAAACTATAAAGAACAAGTTACCAGAACTAAACACGAAAAAGAGATTAAGATAAAGCATGAAAAAGGAACCTAAACATCCTTAGAAGAAACTGGACCCGAAGATAAAACAGAAACACTACAACACCAACCCAAGAAACCCTCCAAACGAAACGCCGAGAAACCAGAGACCCAAACCCCTAAGACTCTTAGCTGAAACCCACTGAGAAAACACCCCCCTCCCAACTTGCAACAAAACGCTAAACCACCAAACCTAGTGACCTATTATACAAACCCGGACACAAAGAGATTACTAAACCCCCAAAACTAAGAGCTATAAACCCTACCGGAACCACCCAAACCCACCCAAACCTCATACCGAGAGGCGAAACCGAACCCACGAATACCTTTAAGAAAACCGAGAAGCCAAATCGACCCCTCTAGAACCTGAACGAGACACCGAGAAGCAAGAACCACCACTCACACTGAGAAAGCCCCTTCTCAGCCGAAACCCTAACCCTTACCCAAACCCTATATCCGACCCAACCCGAAAACTAACACGACAGAAACGACGAAACTAAGAAACTCTACCCGACACCGAGCCAAATAACGTACCTGAGCACCAGTAGAATCGCAGCGGAAGTCGAAGCGGAGAAGCGCCGGAAATCGCCCCCTAATCGCCCATCATTCAACTATTTTTCCCGTTGTACAATTGTTTAAGCGAATGTACCCAATGACATTTTGATTATTTCTTTCTCTTCCGTTTTTAACTCTTTATCTTCTTTTTTACACTCCTCAATTTTAACATTTTTTCTTATTTTTTACTATTTTAACTATTTCTCTACTTTTTAACTATCTCATATTTTTTTACACTTTCTCATCTTTTTTACTGTCTCTTCTTTTGTTACCCTTTATTATATTTTTATTCTCTGTCATCTTTTTATTTTCTCTCCTATTTTTTTGTTATCTCTTCTTTTTTTTGCTCTCTCTCTCTTTTGCTCTTTATCCTCTTTTTACTCTCACACCTCTTTTTATTATCTCTTCTTTTTTTTACTCTCTCTCTCTCCTTTTTAACTCTTTATTCTCTTTTTACTCTCTCTCATATTTTTATTCTATATCATTTTTTTACTCTCTCTCATCTTTTTATTATTTATTATCTTTTTACTCTCTCTCATCTTTTTATTCTATCTCCTCTTTTTTACTCTCTCTCTCATATTTTTACTCTCTCTCTTCTTTTAACTCTCTCTTCTCTTTTTTACTCTCTCCATTTTTAAATGTTTATTTTCTTTTTAATTATCTCTCCTATTTTTTTGCTTTCTATCATCTTTTTACTCTATATCATCTTTATATTCTCTTTTCTCTTTTTACTCTCTCTCATGTTTTTATTGTTTCTCCTATTTTTTACTCTTTTTCTTCTTTTTAAATTTTTATTCTTTTTTTATTCTCTGTGCTCTTTTTTACTTTCTCTCCACTTTTTACTTTTTCTCTTCTTTTTTTACTCTCTCTCCTCTTTTAACTCTTTATTCTCTTTTTACCCTCTCTTCTCCTTTTACTTTCTATCATCTTTTTTACTCATTTTTTTTACTCTCTACTATTTTGAACTATCTCTACTATTGTAATTTTTCTATGTGGGTACCCATATAAAACCTATATATTACTGTAATTTTTCTGGATAGTCTTAATACTTTAAGTTTTATTGAGTCTTTTAATTTATTTTTGGTTTTCTCTGGGAGGATTTATTTTGGGTTTGGGTCGGACCATATTTCTTTTTACTGAAAATAACATCCCTAATTGTAAGAAGAGTTTTATCTTAAGTATTCAAAGTTGTGTAAAGAAAGAAGGCTTCAATAATTGACTTATATAAGAAACTAAAACTAAACCTAATAAGATAAGGAAATTAAGAAGATAAGATAGATTCTATTTTGTTATCGTAATAGCTTCTATTCTCACATGGTCTCTTGATGCTTCACGTTCAAGTCACAAGTTGGAGTTAAACGACAATCATTTCCTGTAAATGATGAATTGAATATCAAAGTAAGAAGAAGAAAAGAGAAACCATTTAGCAAAGAGAAAGAAGAGAGAAGAAACGAATCTGCGTAAGATCGCAGTTAGGGTTTCTAAACTTTATAGTTTGCCGAAGCTGTCAAAAGGTTTGATTTTTTTTTCTTTCTAATCTTTATATAATAATTCACAAATAAATTTAACAAAATTACCACGATCTCATTGTGACACTTGGCATAAATTCTAAAAATGGCTCTAATTATGTGTTGGGATAAGTTTGAATAAAGTTACTTGATCAACAAGTTAGGTAGTTGGATGAGATAAAACTGAGATATTTTAGAAGTTATAACTTGTGAGATTAAGAGTTTGATAGTTTAGGTTTTGAGTTATTTTCCTAAGCTAATAAAAGAGATTTCTTTCTTTATACTTTTGATTTTTCGTCAATTTATTTTTTATTATGCGAAGGGAGAAGGTTATTATGGATTGTTGTTTCCGTGGGAAAAGCGGGTAACACAACTAAAGATGGAAATTGACTCGAGGTTAGCGGTGGGTTTTTTGTCGGTGACTTAATGATGAACACCCGTTGGAATCACTATAAAACAATAGCCTTAAAGAATATCTGTTTTCCTTTTTCCATGATCTCCACCTTTCCTACAATCTCTCATTTTCTACTAAAGCACTTGGAATCACTATTAGAGAGATGTGTACTTGGAAGACACATTGAGCAACCAAGAATTATTAGAGGCCACTGTAAGACTGAGACAAATACAAGACGATGAAGCAAATGATCGTTTAGAGTCATTAGCAAAAGTGTAATGAAGTTAGTGTCAGTGGTATGGTAACTAATGATGACAAAAGTAAGTATATGTTTCGCATCCACTCCCTCTTCTTTGTTTCCTAAGGAAAAGATCTATAGTGTACTCATAATCTATAATTTTTATATGTTTACACTTTAGAATGTAGGAAACTAAGACTGTAACAAAATGAAATGTGAGAGACAGAACAAAAAGAGAAGAAGAATAGAAAAGAGATCACAAAATATTGTAAGATGGATGGAAAAACAAAAAAATCCAATGCGTAGGTTGGTTTTCTTGATTTGTTTATTACTATCTTTTTAAAAAAGTTGAAGTAACAAAAATGAAAGCTAATTTGTTGTATACTCAGGTGATTTTGATGCTTTCTATACTTTTTAGACTTTTTCCTTGAGAATTATATTATGAATAAGGAGAACAAATCTTTAGCCTAAAATAACATAAAAGTGTTCTGGTTTATTCATCACATGTATAAAATATTTATATAAAGGTGAACTTAATAACAAAGATGTTACATACAAGTAAATGACATTTTAATGGTATAATTAATATAATGTTACTTAATATTAACGTTAACAATAAACGTACGTTATTACGTTATAGTGCCTTTACCCTCCCGCAAGTTGGCGGGAATACATCTTAATCTCCAACTTGGACAGAAGATAAGTAAAAGTAGTGGAAGACAAAGTTTTAATGAGGAGATATGCCGGTTGTTCTTTGGTGGAGATATGAGCTGTGTGTAGAATACCGTCGTCGATAGCATCACGTACAAGATGACAATCAAGCTCCACATGTTTAGTCCGTTCGTGAAAAAGGGGTTAGCAGCGATATGCAAAGCGGATTTACTGTCATAATATAGCGTCACGGGGGTGGAATGCGTGATACCGAACGACGCGATAAACTGTTTGACCCACTTCAACTCATAGATAGTGAATGATATGGAACGATACTCAGTTTCGATAGAAGACATAGAGACAGTACGTTGTTTCTTCGTCTTCCAGGAAATTGGAGAGGATCTGAGCACAATGATGTATGCAAAGAGAGACCATCGAGAAAGGGGACCTGCAGCCCAGTCAGAATCACAGAATGCCCTAACTTGGAGAGAATAGTCAACACAGAGAAGAATACCCCGACCAGAACACCCTTTCAAATAACGAACCACGTGGAGAGAAACATGCCAATGCTCGTGAAGAGGGCAATGCATGAAGTGGGACAAAAACTGGATGATATAGCAAAGTTCAGGCCGAGTGAAAGTAAGATAAATCAAACGACTAATCAAGCGTTGGTAGACTTTGGGATTAGATATTGGGGCGCAATGGCTAGAGAAAGTTTGTGATTTAGCTCGGTGGGAACAGAGACAAGCTTGCAACCCTGTAAACCAATTTCAACAATGATGTCAAGAGTGTATTTGCATTGAGAGAGAAAAATACCCGAAGAATTTCGAGCAACCTCAATGCCAAGAAAGTATTTCAGCTTCCCCAAATCTTTCATGTGAAAACAATGATGCAAGTAGTTCTTGAACTTGTGAGTAGTAAATAGATCATTCCTGACAACAATAAAATCATCCACATAGATGAGTATGTGAAGACAAACCGTACCGCGAGTATAGGAGAAGATAGAATAGTCAGCTTTGCTTTGAACAAATCTATAAGTGAGTAGGGTACTGGAGAGTTTAGCAAACCAACAACGAGAAGCCTGTTTAAGACCATAAAGAGACTTCTTGAGGAGACATACAACAAATGGATCTGATGTGTGAAAACCTGGAGGAAGCTGCATGTAGACTTCTTCTTTTAATTCACCATGAAGGAAAGCGTTATGGACATCCATCTGGTGGACTTCCTATGGTTTAGCAGAAGCAAGTTGAAGTATGAGAGGAAATGTGGTAGGCTTTGCAACAGGTGCAAACGTATACGTATAGTCCAACCCTTTAGTTTGTCGATTTCCGAGGGCCACAAGACGAGATTTGTGTCAAGCAAGACGACCATCAGAGTGATACTTGAGTTTGAATACCCATTTGCTGCTGAGGGTCCGTTTTCCAGGAGATAAAGTGGTGATCTGCCATGTGTGATTATCCTCCAACACCTTGATCTCGTCTTGCATTGAAGCTTTTCAAACCTCGTCATGAACAACTTGGTTGTAAGAAGCGGGTTCCACATGTGTGAGGACTGCTGCGAGGAACACTTTTTGGCCATGAGAGAAGAATTCGTCAGAGAGATAATCAGACATAGGGTATTGGGAATTACATGGAACCGAGAGACAAGGATCTAAAGAAGAAGATGAAGTGAGAGAAGGAGTGATACGTCACGAGTCACGGAGGGATTCTGGGCTTGGCCATTGATGGGAAAATAGTAGAGAAAAGTCGGAGGAAAGGGAAGGAAAAGGTTGCGGATGGATATGAATCTCGGACTTAGACAACCGAGGGTTTCGATAGAGCGATTCGAGGGAAAAGAGGGAAAAGAGATAAGAGGGATTGAATGACGACACGTGAGGAATGACTCGCCTCACGATACGGTCAGCTTAGCCGTCGAGAACCCAGTTCAACGGCGGCTAAGGTTTTCGGTGCAAGTCTCACGCAGCGAGGGGTTGAAACAATTTTTCATTCAAAGAGGCTAACCTTAAAACAATACACAAGGGTCCTTTAAATAGGAAAATACAAAAGAGCGGAAACCCTAGACACGTGGGCCAAAAAGAAAACACGGAAAAAAGGTCCGTACAAAGGTGATAACGGCTAAAAGCATAACGGCTAGAAAAGATAAAGATAAGGATGGATGCGGCAAGGGAAGTTGCGCGTCCATGCGCTAAGTGCCCGGCCTCATTAAAATCTCCCTTGGGAAACCACTTGGGACAAAACCAAGGTGAGGGAAAAGAGTACCCAACTGCCTTAACGACTTAGAGTCTTCACCTTGAGATGGTGAAGACCGATCGGATAACCTCCATTGGATCGCGGCTGGACTGGTCGCATGATCGGGGATCATGCGACTTTAGGAACTCGGTCACGAACAGGTTGCACTTGGCTTGCGTCTTTTGAGCAGCCGTCTTGGACCTGGTGGTGACCCTTGGGTCAATGGTCGGGGCTCAGACTGAACTTGGTATTTCGCGGTTGGGTCCTTCGGCAATCTCTTTGTCCGCATTCGGTCCATTAGGTTGGGGCTCATCAAAGAGAGTGTATTATTTGCGAAGCACGAGGCAAGACATAGTCTCTAAGTAAAACATAGGGCGTCTTAGTACGTTGCACACGACCTAGAATTTCTGGAATACCGGGAGAGGATGCAGGAGAGGCCGGTGAAGGAGACGTAGGAGAAACACTGCTGGAAGGTGAATCACAAACATGCGAAGATGGACTAGATATCGTAGCGGAGGTGACTGTCGCCACAAAATCTGTGGGTGACACAAGAACCGGAGGAGAGGAAGCAGATGGAGGAGGAGAAGAAACTAGGATAAGGGATGACGGTGCATCGAAGAGAGGAGCCAAGTTAATGTCGACTGCAAGAGAAGTGAGAGATGTAGAATAGCCCGAGAATTCTATTTCTACAAACACGACGTCCCGACTAATGTAAAACTCATTGCGTTCAAGATCAAACAAACGCCAACCCTTTTTGCCATATGGATAGCCAACAATGAGACATTTTCGACTCTAAGCACCAAATTTATCTTTATCACGGGCACGACGATAAGTATAATAAAGACAACCAAATATGCGGAGAGAATGATAAGATGGAAGAGTACCATGAAACATCTTGTAGGGAGTCTTGCCGTTGAGAACGAGAGTAGGGGTGTAATTGATGAGACGAGCAGCTGTTAAGACACTCTCTACCCAAAAATAAACTGGGAGATTTGCTTGGAATAAACATGCACGAGCAACATTCAGGAGATGACGGTGCTTGCGTTCTACACGACCATTCTGTTGAGGAGTGTCAACACAGGATGTTTGATGAAGAATACCATGGTCACAAAAGAACGAGGAGAGGACCATGAACTCACAGCCGTTTTCAATGCGAATGGATTGGACAGATTTCTGAAATTGTGTCTCATCCATAGCAAAGAAGTTTTAAAGAAGACCAACAACTTCCGGTTTTTCAAGTAGTAATTAGACCTATACTGCACAGGAATAATCAACAATGGTGAGAAAATAAGCAGCACCGCAAGAAGAAGGTGTCCGGTAAGGACCCAAGACATCACAATGGATTAAAGCAAATGGTGCAGAGGCTTTATTAAAAATCTCAGTAAAAACATCATGTGTTTGTTTTCCCGAAAATAGGTATCACAGTGAGAGATGTGTTTAGAAACATCTTTGGTAAATTTGAAAGCTGGTAAATTAGACAAAACAGCAGAATGAGGATGTCCAAGACGATGGTGCCAAATTTTTGAAGGAGACAAAACTGCATGTGCAGAATGTGGAACCCGAGCAACAGAAACACCCTTGAAATAATACACACCTTCCCTCTCTTAACCTGCTCCAATTAGAGTCCTCGTGAAACGGTCATGTAAAAAACAAAGTGTATCAGTTAAAATGGCAATACCACCCGTTTCTTTTAGAAGGTTGGAAACAGAGATAAGCATGCATGTGAAATCGGGAACATAAAGGACATCCGACAATGAATATTGGGAACTTAGAAGGAGAGTTCCATATTGCACAGCCCGAGACCGTCGACCATCAGGAAAAGTGAGAGAGGATGAAGATATATCTCGGACATCCCAGAGAAGACCGAGATTGTCTGTCATATGGTGAGAGACACCAGTATCTAAAATAACCTCAGAAAATTCAGTTTTACTAGAGAGACGTTTTGATAAAAGCTGAGATTGATGACTTTGGAGTAGGTTGATCAAGATAGTAAGCTGATCAATCAAAGATGTAGTGGAGGATTGATCAGGAGAAGCCAGACGAGAAGCATTGGCGCGACCACCACGACCGCGAGGCTGAGAAGACCGACCACAACTACGAGGAGGCTGTGAAGAGGAGCGTTGTTGTTGTTGCTCGTACCACCACTCACGATAGCCATGAAGAACAAAACATTCGGTATGGTCATGCTCCTTACGGTTGCAATGAGTGCAAAATCTGTTCGGATCACGACTGCGAGGAGGAGAAGAGGCAGTAACAAGTAACTTTCCAGGATCCGATCGAGCAGCAAACCCGACATCATCAATCCGAAGCTCTTTAGAGCGCATGATAAGAACATGTTGCACTTCGCGGATGACACGCGAGTAAACGGAGTTTAGTGGAGGAAGCAAATCTTCATCAATTATCTGAACGTAAGGAACTGAACCGTGCCTCGTCAAGACCAAAAAGGAAACGATGGACACGAGCATCTTAATGTTCCTTCTCGAGCATAGCAGAGGCTGCGTAGATACATGTGCAAGTCGGAGAGATGCCGTTGTATTCTTCCCATAGCTTTGTGAAACGACCATAGAATTCAAGTACTATTGTCCATTTTGTTTAAAATTGGTGATTTCATCAATGAGAAGGTGCTTTCGGACACCGTTTTTGATAGAGAAACGTACCTTCAAGGATTCCCACAACATATAGGCATCATGAACATGAGAAACAGTAGAGCGAAGTTTAAGATCGAGAGAAGTACGGATCCAGCCAACGATCATGGAGTTTGCAGCAGTTCAACGCGTGAGATCGGGCTGAGTTGTAGGTTTGGTGATCGAACCATCAATAAGACCGATCTTCTCTTTGGCTTGAAGATAATTCTAAAATTTGGTAGTCCATTCTGAATAGTTGTGTTCAGAAAAGGTAACAGGCGTGATGAGACAGTCCGAATTATCGGAGGGATGAAGAACATAGAGAGATGAAAAAACAACATCATTGCTTGTAGAGGAAGGAATCAGAGAAGCAGATGTAGTAAATGTCATACTCATGGTGTAAAGTTAGAAACAATGATGGTGGCGGTGGCCCAAGAGAAGGACGACGGCGGCAGTATATAAAGTAGTAGAAAAGAAAAATAGGTCAGAGAAACTTGACTCTGATACTATAAAATAACATAAAAGTTATTATGGTTTATTCATCACATGTGTAAGTTATTTATACAAAGAGGTGAACTTAATAACAAAGATATTACATACAAGATGACAACTTAATAATATAATTATTATAATGTTACTTATTAATATTAACGTTAACAAAAACATGAACGTTACGTAACGTTACGTAACGTAATAATGTTACATAAACGCAATAACGTTTGCATTATTACGTTATAGTGCCTTTATAGCCAAACTGAAAAATAATCAATTGCTGAAATTCTTACATTAAAATGTGAATTTGTATATGCATGAACAAAAGAAAATATATATGTTATTATGAACAAAAATCAGATTGCTGTAATTGAACACATGAACCTCAAAATCATCTTAAATTAACTACAAGTCAAAGAAAAGTCCCGAACCTAAATTAGTGCAAGTATAAAACTCATATTATGGTTCAAATATATATGGTTTATCGCCTAATATTATTTGAAAATATAAGGTTTCAAATCCGCAAGTAAGCAGTTTTTTGAATTGGTAAACACTTCTCTACAATAGTTATACTAAAACTAGTTCAAATAAAAATTCTGGTGACTTTTTAATTCTCATAAAATATGAATCAACTGTAATAGTTATTTTACAAACAATAGAAATATAAAGATTTTAGGATGTAGGTTCTTCCTATAAACAAGACCTACTAAAAATTAATAGCTGATAAGTATCTTTATTGAAATTCATTAAACCAATAGGGCTTATGGCTTAACTAAAGCCAAATAAGAGTGAGACCAGTTTTATATTACTAACATAAGATTTATATTGAATACTAATGACCATAGGGTTGCTATGATCGGGTCAAAGTAGTCGAATCTCTATATATAATAAGACTATAGCGTTAACAGATATCTTTTACAGTGATAAAACATATTTTTTTTATTTTTTGATAAGATTGGAAAAGATTTGTTTAACAGATTGTTATTATTATTATCTTTATCTACATAATATTATTAGCTTGTTTTAATTTAAATAAATATTTTCTTTAGTTTAATATATAAAATATAATAATTAAATATAATAAAAATCTACTATATAAGAAAACGAAAGCTAAACATAATTTTTTTTGGTAAAATATATTATGACATAAATTGTGGATGAGTTCACACATATAGAAAAAAATTTTATATAATAAAACTTGTGGATGAGTTCACATATATAGAAATTTTATATATAATAAAACGTAGTGTTAATTTAAAACATCATGTTATTTAGTATATTTTAACCTCAAAAGTAGTGTGGCAAATTTGTTAGTAGAAAATTATAATTACATAATATTTGTATTTTTTCATAATAGTAAAAAAATAGTTATCTCTTAATAATATT
This sequence comes from Lepidium sativum, assembly GCA_023374145.1. Taxonomy (NCBI): domain Eukaryota; kingdom Viridiplantae; phylum Streptophyta; class Magnoliopsida; order Brassicales; family Brassicaceae; genus Lepidium; species Lepidium sativum. The sequence goes on along the minus strand of JAKUCM010002814.1, from coordinate 3,554 downwards.
CTATAACTTATTATATTATTTACACTATATTATTATTTTTCTTTATCTTTAAAATATAATATAAATTAAATATAATTAATATAACTTAGATCATTTACTCTATGTTAAAAACTAATATAATCTATTTTAATTATCAAGTCTTTTATGTTATTAATATCAAATATAATAATTCACCAATTAATATAAAAAACATATGTTGTATAATCATAGGTTATACTTTTGTGCACAAAACTATAAACATATGATATAATAACGTTATGTATGTGTCATTTCAATAGTCATCGTTAGTATTTTTAACATTGTTAGTATTAACTTTAAACATAAGATTTAATCTTCAACTAAGAGATTTTAAGTAAGTAAAACACCTTATCTTAACTAACTCATAATATTTACGGTATATTATACAAGATATATTTCTAATCAATATTTATTTAAAATTTTACTCATAATTCTTCTAGAAAAATTATATCAAAGAACTTCTATCTGATACTCATTTCATGACTATTATCATAGCATCAATGATTTTCGACAATTCTCAGTTTTCTTTTTCTCTCGACGTTTTTGCCACAATTCATGTATTTCTCTAAAATTTCTTCGTTGAAACCCTGCAAACAAACTAGAGAATTAAGGTTAAGATTCTCAAGCTCTGTAAAGTATGCACTAAAGAATTTGGTCAAACCATGATATGGTTCTTTGAGATTCTAAGGTATGTAACTAATGATTTATCTATTTACATATTTTAGTAATGATTATTAATACTTTCGTAATTAATTCATACTTTTTGTAAGGTTATAAAATTCATTGTAATGTGAAGAAGAAACTACCTTCTAAGTTCGTGAATTTTCTTGAGTAGGAAAATATTAAGATCATTACAAACCTAAATGTTTGTCATGCAAACTGATCTTACCGTACTTCTACTCATAAGTAAAAAAGTCTTCTTTGTATACACAACCTCAGTTAAATCAACTAATTCTCTCTCAGACTCAGTTTTGGAATTAAAATGTGTAAGTTACCGTGAATTACTTGATGAATGTCTTGAAAATATATATTTTATAAGTAAGTAGTATTTTCTTAAAATATTTCATATTTCAATCTATTATTATATTTGTTTATAATGTTGTTATTTATTTATTTGTTTTATAGATATCATCGGACAGTTGGTCTGTGTTAGTAGTACTGAAATGAATGGAGAACTAACTAAACGAATAAAGATTAGCCTTAAATACTGAGTAAACTTTTCTTATGTTTTAGAAAATATTTATTATTTATAAAATATTGAATGGTACAAATTTATATTTTATTTTATACAGAAAGTTTTTGATTATTTGTGTTTTGTGGGGAAAATATGCTAAGATGGTTGAAGAGAAAACCAATAATGAATTTGCACTCCAAAATCTAACTGTTTTGAAGTTTTGCAAGATTAAAGTTTTTAGAGGTATTTATACATGTGTCTTTAATATTTCATAATTCTAATTAGTTTATAATTTATTCATATATTATTTTTTCTAATTTTTAATAATTTATTTCAAATATCATAATTATTTCTAATGGTTATAAGTGTATTCAAATATGGTGTGATAATAAAAAAGTCTGAGGAGATTTTGGAATAATTATAAATAAATAAACACATATAAATAACGAAAAAATTAAAACAAACACACATATGTATATATATATGTATATGTTTATTACTAATATATATATATATATATGTATATATTTATTAGAAAATATCAAATATTTGATATTTCCATTATACGTTGCAAAAATTTCTAGATAGATATATATGTATATGCTTATTACTAACATTATATACTTATTAGTAATTTATATATATATATAAAATATACCCTAATATCTGATTTTCTAATATTTTAAATATGGATTAAAAAATATATTTTTGTCCTGTACAAGACACCGTGGTTTGTCTAGTTAGATAGTAAAACCCAATAAGACATCAAACATAAAACTTAAATAAGGTTATTGGATCACATACTAAAAAGGGATTTGAAATTAAACTATGACCCAACTTTTCTTCAATTGATGAAATAAATAAGGGGACTTGGTGGATTTGATGGCAAATGTAATGGTTCTGTACAATGAATGATATTATATAAACACTTGTGGTTGTGAGTTAGAGGCCATGTTTTAAAGAAATTTGTGATTGATCACAAGAAATGCCATTGCCGATAGATTTTGTCTATAATGCCTCCACCTGTTCGAACTGCAAGGTGAAGACTTTCTGCAGCCGGAGGAACGCCCCAGAGATATGGAACAGCCACTGTCATTGTTAACTTCTCTTGTAAACCGCTTTTGCTTTCTTTCTCTGTAGCAACAACCTTTAACACAAAGTAGGAGTCATATTAGGATCGAGTGTGTTGAAGGAGATAGAGTAAGAGCGATTTCATGGCGAATCCAAACCTCTCCACCATGTTCTAAAACAGTATCTTCAACAACATCACTTAGCATCTCAACGGAGCGGCAGTATCCAAAGATACAGAGTCTTCTTCCCATATCCAGTCCCTGAGATTAAAACAGTGCACTGAATACCTTGCGTTCTCTAGTTTTACAAACTAAGAAACAAAAAGGAAGATCAGTAGGCATACGTTTGTAGCTGCGATGTTGAAAAGAGCTCCGAGGCATAGACCTTGAGCGGGATCCATATAAGCACTTTCTTGAAACTTTTGATGTTTATTTTGTGACTTGGATCTCCCATGTTTCTTCTGTTACAAACGAATACAATTCATTCCGGAGAAAAGCATATGCAAGTAAAAATGACAGGTTCTAGTAACTTCACCTCTTAAGCTAGGAAACCTTGAAAACAGTTCTACATTGTCTTGTAAGAAATTCCAGGCAAAAGAAAACAAAAACAGTGACACAATCTCAAGGCACAGTGACAACTTTTAAACTTGTATGTTATTCAAAGCCAATGAAACGAAAACATATGCATAAATGAAATGATTTGATGACAGAACTAAGGACAGGGAGAGAGCCATGAAACGCCTCTTAGGCTAAGACACAGTGACACAATCCCATTCTGCTTAGTTTTAGACTTCTAAGAAATGTTAATTGAAAGAAGAAAAGAAATGAAATTGCATACATGAGAAGGGTTGATGCGGCGAGGAACCATATTGCCTCCAATCTGAATTAGCCCATCAGAGGTGAAAAGTGTAATTCTTTCCTCAGGAACCCATTCAATGCCTGTAGAATTTTTGAAAAACTTGCAATAGTTTGGATCATCATCAAACAATCTGTGAATCAAACTATGCATGATCCCAAAGATTGAAAATTTGAAATCATACCACCCCAATTCGACTTGAAATATCTCAAATTCTATACCCGATCGAGACGAATCATAGGAAATATGTTCAACGAGAAAGGAGAATAAAAGTGAGACGATTAATACCGTTATTCCCATCAGACCATGGGAAAAAGCTGAAAGCATCATCGTCATCAGAGAAGCTACCGTAATGTGAAGCCTTAACGGCAAATCGAGACGGTCGAGAACGAGAATAAAACGATGAGAATCGAGCGACAGATGGAGAAATCCGAAC